>JAULBW010063634.1:0-47811 GCA_032358265.1 Vaucheria bursata
TACTAAAAACAAAAAAGGATTCTATATTTTTATAAATATAGAATCCTTTTTTGTTTTTATACTTTTTGCTTAAGAATAAAGTATTTTAGCTTGACAAAACATGTTTACTAGATTAATATTAATCTAAAAGTTTAGATTTAAAAGCCCCCATCGTCTAGAGGCCTAGGACATTTCCCTTTCACGGAGGTAACAGGGATTCGAATTCCCTTGGGGGTAATTTCAAGTAGCTAGTATCGAGGATGCTAGTTACTTTACTTTTTTTTATTTATTGAATAATATTGTTTGGGGTAATTATGGTGATATAGCCAAGTGGTAAGGCCGTGGATTGCAAATCCACTATCCCCAGTTCAAATCTGGGTGTCACCTCAATTCAAGAATAAAAACTAAATTACTGGCAAAAAAAATGAACATTGGGTAATATACATATTAAATAAAGGGGGCGTGGCGGAATGGTAGACGCAACGGACTTAAAACATTGAGCTTTAATAAAATTATTTATTAAAAGTAAGTTCTCAAATTCAAGGAACTCTAAATATATTTATTTATACATGACAACCCTGAGCCAAGAGATAATTTAATTATTTAAAAAATCTAAGGTGCAGAGACTCAACGGGAACTACCTAAAATTTTAGTTAGGTAAAGAGAGAGTCCAATTTCCCATGACCTATAAAAGTGAAAACTTAAGGGAAGTGAAAATCCGTTGACTCAAAATAGTCGTGGGGGTTCAAGTCCCCCCGCCCCCAATTGTTCTAGTTCTAGTTCTAGTTCTAGTTCTAGTTTTATGATTTCAAATAAAAAGTATTACGATTTAGTGTTTGATATATATTAGGTGTAGGCTGGTTACAAATTTTTGTTTTTATAACATGTACAGCTTGAATTCTAGAATTGATTTAAAATTCAGTTCCTATAAAAAAAAGTAAATAATTATAGAGCATAAGTTTGAAGTGATACATTTCTTAAATATTCTGTATTAACTTTTGAATCACGAATTAAAGAAATTTTACCAGTTTTTGCCATTTCTAGAATCCCAAATCTTTGTAAAAGTTGCTCAATAACTATAATTTTCCCTGGGTCCCCTGTAATCTCTAAAGTAAGCGAATCTTCTGCCATATCCACTATTTTTGCTCTAAAAATAGTTGCAATTTCTATGATTTGGGAACGTGTTTCGTTTGAAGCATTAATTTTTAATAACATTAGTTCTCGTTCTACACAAGGAATATAAGTAATATCATCAACTTTTAAAACATTAATAATTTTATATAATTGTTTAATTATTTGTGCTGTACTTTCATTACTACCAGGTAATACTAATGTAATTCTTGCCACACCTTTTGTTTCTGCTGGACCAATAGCTAAGCTTTCAATATTACACCCACGTCTAGCAAGTAATCCTGCTATTCGTGTTAATACTCCTGGTTCGTCTTCTACTAAAACTGAAAGGGTATGTTTTTTAGTTAATAAGCTTGGTTCATCGTTTTCTATAGTTAGAAAATTTGGTTGTTTTGCTGATAATACTCCTGGCTTGTTTCCTACTAAGACTGAAAGTTTATGTTCCATAAACATTAATTTTCCTATGAATTCTTCAATAATTATATTAATTTTAATATTTTATAGCAATTGGTATAAAAGCGAAGTACCTTTCTTTGAAAATATCTTTAAAAAATAAAGGATTTTTATAAAATCCTTTAGATTATTCTTTTGAAGTTGTGATTATTAATTTTGTAAAAGCTATTGGATCAACAATTGATAATTGTGCTAACATTTTTCTATTTAAAATTATCTTTGATTGTTTTAAATTATAAATAAAATTACTATACTTGGTTTTATTTTGACGAGCAGCAGAATTGATTCGTGTAATCCATAATTGACGGAATTGCCTCTTTTTTTGTTTTCTACTCATATACGAGTAAATTAAACTCTTCATTACTTGTTGATTTGCTATTCGGAATAATCTTGAATGACTTCCTCGAAAACCTTTTGCTAAATTCAATATTTTTTTACGTCGCTTTCTTGCAACGTTCCCTCGCTTAATTCTAACCATTTTCTATTATTCTCTTATTTAACAAACTAACATTCGACGAATTGCTTTGGAGTCACTAGGAGTGACTACTATGGAATTAGATAAATTGCGTTTACGCTTGGCTGATTTTTTTTCTAGAATATGGCCTTTAAATGCTTTTTTACGAATAAATTTTTTGGAGCCGATTTGTTTATATCTTTTTTTAGCTGCTTTTCGTACTTTAAGTTTAGTCATTTCTTTGAAATGTTAATGGAATTTAAAAAAAACTTTAATTAATAATCCGAAAATTTAAAATAACCTTTACATTTTCGAAGCAAAATAATCTTTACCTTTAATAGGATCATCAATTATGGTTTCATCACCAGGTTTCCAGTTTGCTGGACATAATTCTTCCGGATTTAATTGAACATATTGTATTGCTTGTAGAACACGTAGAGTTTCATCAATACTTCGACCAAATTCTAAATTATTAATTGTGGCATATTGGATAATACCTTCCATATCAATAATAAATAAGCCTCGTAAAGCAACACCTTGGTCAGTTAATACATTATATGCACTACTAATTTCTTTTTTTAGATCTGATAGTAATGGGTAATTTAAATGACCCAAACCACCAGCCTCACGCTCGGTTTGAAGCCAAGCTAAATGGGAATATTTACTATCAACTGAAACCCCTAAAACTTCAGTGTTTAATTCAGCAAATTTATGAAAGTTATCACTAAAAGCTGTAATTTCTGTAGGACAAATAAAAGTAAAATTAAAAGGATAAAAAAATAAAACTACATATTTTTTATGTAGATAATCAGAAAGGATCACTTTATCAAATTCTTCATTAAATACTGCTACAGCTTCAAAAGCTGGTGCTAATTCGCCTACTCTAATTGGTTTTTCCATAATATAATTAAATAAATTATTCGTTTCTATTTTTGAGTCAAAAGTATTTGAATACTACTATTATACATTAATTATTTTTAAAGAAACATAACAAAATTATGGATGGATCAAAATTATTTTTAAGACTTAAAGTTTACAACTTGTTTTTGTTTTATATTATTAAATCTTTTTGTTTATTTTGAGCATCAACATCTAAATTTTCTAAAGTTACTAGCATCATTTCAAAGTATTCTCGTAAATACGAGTCTAACGATATTAATTCCTTAGGAGTAATTTTGAAAATTTTACTATTAATTTCTTGTGATATCAGAAATTGTCGATTATCTTGTAAAAGCTGGACAAACGCTAATCTTCTACTTATTTGAGATGTCCATTCAAAAAAAAGAGTAAATTGTCGTAGTGTATCTAGTAAACTTAGGGGTATCATTTTAATTTCAGCTATTTGTCCAGATAATTTTTCACATAAACTAATAATTTCTTCAGAATCCCAAGCTTTAGGACCTCCTAATGAAAAACTCTTATTTTCAGTGGTTTTAAGTGATAGACTTTTTATACAAAATTTTGCCGCGTCTTGAGTATCAATATACGATATTCCTACTGATTCTGTTGTTTTCCATATGCTTTTACCTTCCAATATTGGAATCGCATATTGACTGATTAATGCTTGATAAAAACCTGCACATTTAAATATAGTATAAGGAACTCCAGAACTAATTAATACTTTTTCAATATTTGCTTTCTGTTGCATTAAAGCTATATTAGAATATTGATCTGCATTAATTATAGAAAAAAATATAAAACGTTTGATATTTACCCGTTTTGCCATTTCGATAAGTATTAGTTTACCATACCAATCAATATCAATCATTTTTTGATCATCTTTAGGCCTAGTAGTTGAAGTATCTATAATTGCCGTAACTCCTTGAAAGGTTAAAGGTAATGTTTCTGGAATTGTTAAATCTCCATAAACTAACTCCGCTCCCCATTCTTGTAAAAATTTAGCTGCACGTTTGTTACGTACAATACACCGAACTTGAAAACCATCTTCTAAAGCTTTTCGTACAATTTGACGCCCTAAAGTACCCGTACCACCAATAATAAGTAATGTCATAATTTTTATTTTTTGTTTCTACTATTTAATAAAGTAGTTTTTAGAGAAATATTTCCTTCGACTATAATTTAATCTTTATTTATAATATGACTTTTTATATTGATAAACTAATTATATTATAATATGATTATAAATCAACCTTTAATAAATTATGACTAACTTTGATAATAATATAAAGAACCTGGTAAATCAACCCTATAAATATGGTTTTTCGACAACTATTGAAACTGAAACACTTCCACCAGGTTTAAATGAAGAAATTATTTCAATAATATCAAAGAAAAAAAAGGAACCTTCTTTTATGTTAGATTTTCGTCTAAAAGCATATAAAAGATGGAAACAATTAAAATTCCCTGAGTGGGCCAAATTATCAATACCAAGTATAAATTATCAAAATATAGTTTATTATTCTGCACCAAAAATGAAAAAAGTATTGGACAATATGGATCAAGTAGATCCAGAATTAAAGCGTACCTTTGATAAACTTGGTATTTCATTACAAGAGCAAAAAAAATTAGCTAATGTTGCAGTGGATGTCGTTTTTGATAGTGTATCAATAACCACAACTTTCAAAGACGAGTTAGCTAAATCTGGTGTAATTTTTTGTTCTATTTCCGAAGCAATTATCAAATATCCAAAAATAGTAAACAAATTTTTAGGTAGCGTAGTTCCTGTAAGTGACAACTTTTTTGCAGCACTTAATTCTTGTAGTTTTACAGACGGCTCTTTTTGTTACATTCCAAAAAATATTCGATGTCCTTTAGAACTATCCACATACTTTCGTATAAATAATCAAGAATCAGGTCAATTTGAACGAACACTTATTATAGCAGAAGAAGGAAGTTATGTAAGTTATTTAGAAGGTTGTACAGCACCTCAATATGATACTAATCAATTGCATGCAGCAATTGTTGAATTAATAGCATTTAAAAATGCTGAGATTAAATATTCTACAGTTCAAAATTGGTATGCTGGGGATAAGTTTGGTAAAGGGGGCATTTTTAATTTCGTTACAAAACGTGGCTTATGTGTGGAGGAAAATGCTAAAATTTCTTGGACTCAAGTTGAAACAGGTTCAGCTATTACTTGGAAATACCCTAGTTGTATACTACTAGGAAATAAAGCAAAAGGGGAATTTTATTCAATTGCTTTAACAAAAAATTATCAACAAGCAGATACAGGAACAAAAATGGTTCATATAGGACCAAATACAAAAAGTCGAATAATATCAAAAGGAATTTCCGCAGATAAATCGAAAAATAGTTATCGTGGTTTAGTTAAAATTGGTATAAAAGCTTTTAATAGTAGAAATTTTTCACAATGTGATTCTTTACTTCTAGGTAATCAATCCCAAGCAAATACTTTTCCTTATATTCAAGTAAACAATTCTACTGCTAAAATAGAGCATGAAGCTTCTACTTCCAAAATAGGTGAAGAACAAATTTTTTATTTCTTACAACGTGGTATAAATATAGAAGAAGCAGTAAGCTTAATTATAAGCGGATTTTGTAAAGATGTTTTTACTGAATTACCAATGGAATTTGCTGTTGAGGCAGATAAATTATTAAGTTTAAAATTAGAAGGAAGTGTAGGGTAAATGGAAAATCTAAAAATGCTAGAAGTGAAAAATTTACATGCAACAATTAATGACATTGAAATTTTAAAAGGAGTAGATTTATCAATAAATGCTGGAGAAATTCATGCTATTATGGGACCCAACGGTTCAGGAAAAAGTACATTTTCAAAAGTTTTAGCAGGTCATCCTTCATATAAAGTTACTTCTGGGGAGATTTTATATAAAGGAGAGAATATTTGCGATATTGACCCCGAAACTAGATCTCATAAAGGGTTATTTCTTGCATTTCAGTACCCTGTTGAAATTCCTGGAGTAAACAATGAAGATTTTTTACGTTTAGCTTATAATTCTAAACAAAAAGCATTAAAAAACAGTGAACTCGACCCCATAAATTTTTTACAAATTATAATCAAAAAATTAAAAGTGGTAAATTTAGATACTACTTTTTTATCTCGGAATGTTAATGAAGGGTTTTCTGGAGGTGAAAAAAAACGAAATGAGATTTTACAATTTGCCTTATTAGATTCAGATTTAGGTATTTTAGATGAAATGGATTCCGGACTTGATATTGATGCTTTAAGAATTATCTCGAAAGCAATAAATCAATTAAGAACAGAAAAGAAAAGTATTATCTTAATAACACATTATAAACGGTTACTTGAATATATAAAACCTGATTATATTCATGTAATGAGAAATGGAAAAATTATTAAAACCGCTGATGCCAGTTTTGCTAATTTACTTGAGGAAAAAGGTTATGAATGGTTAAACTAGTCTAACTTATTTTTTGTTTGAAATTAGTTCACACAAAAAATAAGTTAAATTACTAGACAAAATTTAAGGAACTAGATACTTATAATCTAAGAGTTCTCGGGACGTAGCGCAGCTTGGTAGCGCATCTGCTTTGGGAGCAGGGTGTCGCAGGTTCAAATCCTGCCGTCCCGAATTAATTTAACTTTTTCTTGTACTATAGGTCTACGAGATAAAGCTATTTTGTTATTCTGCTCATAATTTAATACCCTCGTATATATATTAAAAGCTTCTAAATACATTTTTTTCATTTCATAGATAAGTCCTAAGTTCGTTAAAGCTAGGGTATAATCTGGTAACAATTTTATAGCTTGTAGGTAATAATATTTAGCATATTCATACTCTTTTAATTTAAAATAAGTAAAACCTAATGTATTATACAAACTACCAAGGCCAATTTTATCATTAATATCCCAATTTTTCAAGGCTTGTCGAAATAAATTTATAGCTTTATCATAAAAATTCTTTTGTAAATAAATTTGTCCTAATTTGTAAAAATTATCTGGGAATCTTTGATCGGTTTGAAGTTGATTTTCGAGAATAGTTAGACGTTTTTCTACTTTTTGAGTCATTCTAACTTGTCCGAATACATAAAAACAAATAATTATCAAACTTATAAATAAAATAAATGAGTAGATTAATGGGAAAATGGAGTCCATAAAATTAATGTTTTAAATTTATTAATTATCCTATAGAAAATAGTATACTGTTTTATTCATTCATGTTGCGATAAGTAGCAACTGCGGATGGAGAAATGCGATTTAAATAGCGAAAAACCCAATATTTAAAAATAGTATCTAAAATTACAGGAAATGTAGCTATAAAAAGGAAAATAAATTCTCGATTCTCAGGAATTCCTAAATGGCGTAATAATGTTTCAATTAATATTTCCCATCCATGAGAAGAATGGTAGCCAACAAAAATATCAGTAAATAATATAATAAAAAATGATTTTGCTGTATCACTTAAACCATACAGTATTTCATTAAATACTGAATATAAAAGAACAAGTTGTCTTTTATTATTACGTATTAATGCTATAAAAGTTAAGGTTCCTAAAGTATCTGATAAAATATTTTTGATAGAATCTTTTGTTTCTTTATTATAATGTTTTGCTATTTCATTTGCTTTATTTTTAATTTTTATATTTATACTTTTAATTGAAAGAGTTTGTTCTTTTCCAATTAAAATATCAAAACGAAGTTTTTCTTCGAACATTTGAAGATCTTCAAAAGCTCTAATTTGTTGAGATGGATTAAGAAAAATAACAAATTCTTGCTTTTGCCACCAATAATCGATGAAAGGGCCAAAAATAAAAATTCTTGAAAAACTATTACTAAATAATGTATTTATACAAATAAAAAATAAAAAACGTATAGAAGAAAGTGTTTGATAGCGTGAAACTCTAAGTTCTTCTATTACAACTTGTTCTCTTATTGGATCAAACTGATTTTTAAAGTTTTCAAACATTTTTAATATAGAACGTGGGATTAATCCAGTTTTCTCAAAAATAGATTTATCAGTATTTTTAAAATGCCAATTTTTCATAAATAGTTTTTATTATCATTATAATAATAATTAATAGGAGAGAGAGGGATTCGAACCCTCGGTACAAAAGTATAATGTACAACAGATTAGCAATCTGCCGCTTTCGACCACTCAGCCATCTCTCCAAGAATATATCTTTTTTTATACACTGGCTCTGGCGGGATTTGAACCTGCGACCTTGGGCTTATGAGTCCCCTGCTCTAACCACTGAGCTACAAAGCCAATCCTTACTCGCAAATTGTATAGAAATAAGTAAAATTATGCAACTAATTATTTTCGTTGATTTTAAATAATTAAAATAAAAATCGATCCTAAATATTTTTCTTGACATAAACAAAGTTTTAAACTAGAATTAAGTGAAAACTTTCTAGAATACATCTAAAATGAGAGACTGTAGTTCAATTGGTTAGAGCACTGCCCTGTCACGGCAGAAGTTGCGGGTTCGAGTCCCGTCAGTCTCGTAAATATATATTTAAATATAAATCCATAAAATATAACTTATCTTCTTATTATAAAAATATGGTTATATTTCATGAATTTATAAATTTATAATCAAAAGTTATGTTACACAAAGCAAACCAGAAGGTTCTCGTTATTAATCTAATAAATAACAAAGTAGAATAAAAAAACCACCTTAAAAATATTTAAGAAATATTTTTAAGGTGGTTTTTTTATTCTACTTTGTTATTTATTAGATTAATAACGAGAACCTTCTGGTTTGCTTTGTGTAACATAACTTTTGATTGTGTATTGAATTGAACGACCTGCAACTTCTGTACGTTCTAAATAGAATCCAGGTTCTTCTTTAGGGCGTTGGATTATGTATGACATAACACAACTTTCAGTACCAATAACTGCATCAAAAGCATTTACTTTAATGTAACCTTCAGGGTTAACTCGGCGACATTCAGTAATTTCATACATTACAGCAGATGCATCTTTAATATCAAATAATGGAAGACCCCATAATTCCCAATATGTATTACGTGGGTGTGGATCATCAGTCCATTCAACACTGATTGCCCAGCCTTTGTTTATAGCATATTCGATTTGTTTTTTAATTTGGTCATTGCTTAAATCAGGTAAAAATGAAAAACAACCTTGTGTAATTCTCACTATTCAAATACTCCTTTGTTTTATTTATAAAAAATTTTTATTTAAGAAAAATAAATTAGTTATTTACTTTGTGTTGCAGTTTCTACGAAATCAGGAGTATCTGTAGAAGTGTAATCAAAAGTAATATCTTTCCATAAGTCTAAAGCTGTTTTTAATGGTCCACAAGTTTTTGCAGCATCACGTAAAATTTGAGGTCCTTCATTTAAATAATCGCGACCTTCATTACGAGCTAATACCATTGCTTCTAAAGCAACACGATTTGCTGTTGCACCTGCTTGAATCCCATCAGGGTGTCCAATAGTACCACCACCAAATTGAAGAACTACATCATCACCTAAATAATAAAGTAATTGGTGCATTTGACCACAGTGAATACCACCTGAAGCCACAGGAACAGTTTTACGTAAAGCAGCCCACTCCATTTCAAAGAAAAGACCTTGAGGAAGGTTTATTTCTAATTTTGTGTCTAATAAAGTATTGTAGAAACCTTTAACCATTAAAGGATCACCTTCTAACTTACCTACTACAGTACCTGCGTGGATGTGGTCAACGCCGGCCATACGCATCCATTTACAAATAACACGGAAATTAATACCATGATTTTTTTGACGCGCATAAGTTGAATTACCTGCACGGTGTAGATGTAAAATCATATCGGCTTTTCGTGCCCAAATAGCCATTGATTGAATCGCAGTATAACCAATTACAAGGTCAATCATTACAATGATTGTACCAATTTGTTTAGCATATTCAGCACGTTCATACATTTCTTCCATTGTACCTGCTGTTGTGTTAAGATATGAACCTTTTACTTCGCCTGTTGCAGCAGCCGCACGGTTAACACCTTCCATACAGTAAAGGAAACGTTCTCTCCAACGCATAAATGGTTGAGAATTGATATTTTCATCATCTTTTAAGAAGTCAAGACCACCACGAAGACCTTCGTATACTACACGACCGTAGTTTTTACCCGAAAGACCTAATTTTGGTTTTACAGTAGCACCTAATAGTGGACGACCAAATTTGTCCATTCGTTCTCTTTCTACAATTAAACCTGTAGCTGGACCTTGGAAAGTTTTTAAATAAGCAAATGGAATTCGCATATCTTCTAGACGTAATGCTTTAACAGCTTTAAAACCGAATACATTACCAATAATAGATGCAGTTAAGTTAGCTAGTGAACCTTCTTCAAATAATTCACATTGGTATGAAATATATGCGAAGTATTGATCAGTTGTACCAGGTACAGGATCTACACGGTATGCTTTTGCACGGTAGATATCACAGGCAGTTAATAAATCTGTCCATACTACTGTCCAAGTTGCAGTTGAGGATTCACCAGCTACAGCTGCTGCAGCTTCTACAGGATCTACACCAGGTTGAGGAGTAATACGGAATAATGCAAGTATATCCGTATGTTTTACATTATAAAATGCATCCCAGTAACCCATTTTAGCATAAGGAATTACACCAGATTCATAACGTTGGCTTTTAATTCGAGTACGCTCTTGTACAGACTTAGACATGGTGTATACCTCCTTTAAGGTAGCAGAATATTAATAATTTTGATTTGATAAACAAGATAGATAATAATCAAGTTAAGTTTAGACTTAAATTTTTTTTACTTATTTAATGATTTTGTAAATAGTATTAGTAATAATTTTATACATTTATATATTTTGCACTTCGATCATACTATCTCAAGGCTAACAAAATAAACTTAAAAAGAGTTCTAATTGTACATTGTTTTAGTTGTGCTATTTATTATTATAACATAATAAATTTTAAAAAAGCTATAGAAATGTTATTTTCAGTTTAAAAGTAAGAATGTAAAATAGGGATTTTATTTAAATAAGAAAATAATTATCAAATTAAAATCAATAAATTTAAAACACTACAATCAATTAAAACATCTTTTATCACTTAAAGTTTATTAAATGTAAGAATAATAATAGTTTAACTTAAAAAGTTAAATAATTTAAATAAGTAGACCCCCTTTTATTCTTAAAAGGGGGTCTTAGATGAAAACTAGTTTAATACGACTATGTAAAACCTTAAGCAGCTACTACTGGAGCAGATACTGCTACTGGAAGAACTTCACCAGCAGCTAAATCTAATGGGAAGTTGTGCGCGTTACGTTCGTGCATTACTTCCATACCTAAATCAGCACGGTTGATGATGTCTGCCCAAGTGTTAATTACACGACCTTGACTATCCACTACTGATTGGTTAAAGTTAAAACCGTTTAAGTTAAATGCCATAGTACTTACACCTAAAGAAGTTAACCAAATACCAACTACAGGCCATGCAGCTAAGAAGAAGTGTAATGCACGAGAGTTGTTGAATGAAGCATATTGGAAGATTAGACGACCAAAGTAACCGTGTGCAGCTACGATGTTGTAAGTTTCTTCTTCTTGACCGAATTTGTAACCGTAGTTAGTAGATTCTACTTCACTAGTTTCACGAATTAAACTAGAAGTTACTAAAGAACCGTGCATAGCAGAGAATAAAGAACCACCAAATACACCAGCAACACCAGCCATGTGGAATGGGTGCATAAGAATGTTGTGTTCTGCTTGGAATACTATCATGAAATTGAAAGTACCAGAAATACCTAATGGCATACCGTCAGAGAATGAACCTTGACCAATTGGGTATACTAAGAAAACAGCTGAAGCTGCTGCTACTGGAGCAGAAAATGCTACGAAGATCCAAGGACGCATACCTAAACGGTAGCTAAGTTCCCATTCACGACCCATGTAGCTAGCTACACCTAGTAAAAAATGTAATACGATTAATTGGTAAGGACCACCGTTGTATAACCACTCATCAACTGAAGCAGCTTCCCAAACAGGGTAGAAATGTACACCGATTGCGTTTGATGAAGGAATTACAGCACCAGAAATGATGTTGTTTCCATAAAGTAATGAACCAGCTACTGGTTCACGAATACCATCGATGTCTACTGGAGGAGCAGCAATAAACGCAATAATGTAGCAAGTAGTTGCAGTTAATAATGTAGGAATCATTAGTACACCAAACCAACCGATGTATAAACGGTTTTCAGTGCTAGTAATCCAAGAGCAGAAACGTTCCCATAAGCTGATGCTTTCACGTCTTTCTAAAGTTGCAGTCATAATTATATTTTTAAATTTTATATTTATTCTTCCCAGGCTTTAAACCAGTTATATCTAATTATAGTATATAGTAATTAAAAAATTCTAAAATAGATAAACGTTGTAAGGTAAATTTATTTCTCTTCTGTATAACGTTTCCATCCAATATTATCTAATTTTGTATTACGTCTTAATGGTCTGGTTACCAACTCTAAAACATCGATAGAATTGGTAAAACCATGAATTTGAGCAAAAGTAAATTCAACAGACCATTTCGTATTTATACCTCTAGCTTCTAAAGGATTTGCATGCGCCATTCCAGTGATAACTAAATCAGGTTGCATTTCTCTAATACGATCTAATTGATTGTAATTATCTGGTTTTTCAACGATAGTTGGAATAGGAGTATTCATTTTTTTACATGTTTCTTCTAAAAGTGTTAATTCTGCACTTTGATATCTTTTATCCATATATGGAATACCAATTTCAAAAACAATCATACCACAACGAATTAAAAAACGAGCAAGTGATATTTCAAGTAAATTATCACCCATAAAAAAAACACTTTTCCCATTTATAAGTTTAATATAAGGTTCTAATGTCTTCCAAATTTCAACTTCTCTTTGTTCTAATCCTAAAGGATCAATATTAAAAACTGAACAAATCTTTTCAATCCAAGCTCTAGTTCCATCAGGACCAATAGGAAAAGGAGCACTAATAAGTTTGCATCTTCTTCGACGCATCAATGTTGTTGCTGTACGACTTAAATACGGATTAATACCACAAACAAAATAGCCTTCTTTTATATCAGGGATTTCAGTATAACGTTTAGAAGGTAACCAACCAGCAATTTCTATACCATGTTTTTTTAATTCCATTGATAACTGGTTAACAACAGGTTCTGGTATAGATCCAAATAATATTAAAGGTGGATGATTAGTGCCAGCAGTTTTTAATTCTTTTTCAATAAGAGTATTCTTTGAAAAATTTTGTTTTTCCATATTTCGTTGAGCTAAGGCGGCTAAAACTGTATCTTCCCCTTGTGTAAAAGCATAATCTAAACCATTTGCCCGAGCGACCACAATTGGTACACCAATTTCAACTTCTAATTTTGGTGCTATTCCTTCTAGATCCATTTTAATAATTTCGGTAGTACAAGTACCAATCCAAAAAATAACACTAGGATTTCGATCAGTTTTAATTTGTAAACATAAACGTTTTAATTCTTGATAATCATTTAGTTGTGCAGAAATATCACCCTCTTCTAATTCTGCCATAGCATAACGTGGTTCTGCAAAAATCATAACACCTAATGCATTTTGCAAAAAATAACCACAAGTTTTTGTTCCAATGACAAGAAAAAAACTATCTTCAATTTTTTGATATAACCATGCAACACAGCTAATAGGACAAAATGTATGATAATTTCCGGTTTCACACTCAAAACTAATCTGATGATTTATTGCTATTTTATTTGATGATTCTATAATAGTCATATTACTTGAAATTAAGTTTGTAAGATTTCTCCCAGTAAATCAAAATCCACTTCTTTTTCTTTTGTTACTGTTGGGTTTAAATAAAAATCAGAAAGTAAACTAAATAATTCTCTATCCGCAGCTTCTTTAGGTACAACTCCTTCAGGATTTGCAATTAATTGATCCGCAATATTTAAATAATATTCACAAACGTAATCCAAAGATTTATCAAATTCTGCCATTTCAAATAAAGTTTTTCCTTTTACTCTTGATACTCTTATATCTTCAATAAGAGGTAAAACTTCTAGAACAGGCATAGGAACTGTATCTATATATTTATCAATTAAATCGCGTGTAGATGTCCTATTACCAATTAATCCAGCTAGTCTAAGAGTATGTGTCCGTGCTTTTTCTCTAACTGAAGCGGCGATCCTATTTGCAGCGAACAAAGCATCAAAACCATTATCCGTAACAATTAGACAATAATCAGCATAATTTAAAGGAGCAGCAAAACCTCCACACACGACATCTCCTAAAACATCAAAGAGAATAACATCGTATTCATCAAAAGCATTAAGTTCTTTTAATAATTTTACCGTTTCCCCTACAACATAACCCCCACAACCAGCACCTGCTGGAGGACCACCTGCTTCAACACAATCTACAGAGCCGTAACCTTTATAAATAACATCTTCTGGCCAAACATCCTCATAATGATAATCTTTAGCTTGTAATGTATCAATAATAGTAGGAATTAGAAATCCAGTTAAAGTAAAAGTACTATCGTGTTTGGGATCACATCCTATCTGTAAAATTTTTTTTCCTCTTCGAGATAAAGCAACAGAGATATTGCAGCTTGTAGTTGATTTACCTATTCCACCCTTTCCATATACAGCTAATTTCATATAAATTATATATTTAACCCATTACATTTTTACTCTTACTAAATATTAAATTATCAATAAATGTAATGATATATTAATTTTAATAAACATACGTATTAATTAAGTGTATAATCTTATTAGAAAATAGAGATTATAAATTTAAAGTATAATTATCGCTGGATGTTTTCTTTTGAAAAGTTCTAGAAAATAATAAAAAGTTCAAAAACCAAAAAAATTAAGAATTTTTTTAGTTAAAAATATAAAAATAAAGGGTTTAATATGTTTTTAGATACTTACCAAAACTTTTTTTCAAACTTTTGTTTTGGCTGTCTTTTCCTTTCTATGATTTTTTATCTAACATCGCTTATTTTTCCAAAATTTAAAATTGGGCAAAGATTAGGTCAAATTACTTCAATATTTGCAAATGTAACTCTATTTTCTATATTAAGCTGGAGATGGATTTCACATGGATACTTTCCTTTAAGTAATTTATATGAATCTTTATTATTTTTATCATGGGTTTTATTGTTTATTCATTTATTGTTAGAATATAAAACTTCTAGTAAAATTGTTGGTCCTATAATGACCCCTATTGTTCTTTTAATAAATGGCTTTAGTAATTTAAGTTTACCTTTAGAAATGCAAAAAGCATCACCTTTAGTTCCTGCATTACAATCTAATTGGTTAATGATGCATGTAAGTTTAATGATGCTAAGTTACGGTACTTTAATTACCGGCTCTTTATTAGCTATTTTATTTTTAATGCTTTCTTTAAAAGACTCTAAGTTTAAAAATAATAAAGAAAATTTTAATTTAGATAAAGGTGTTTTAACATTAAAAAGTAATACCAAGACTTCTTTAGTTATAGCTTCTCAGTTTTTAGAAGATATTGATAACCTAAGTTATCGTATTATTAGTTTAGGATTTCCTTTTTTAACAATAGGGATTATTGCTGGAGCTGTTTGGGCAAATGAGGCTTGGGGATCTTATTGGAGTTGGGACCCAAAAGAAACTTGGGCTTTAATAACATGGTTAATTTTTGCTGCATATTTACATGCTAGAATTATCAAGGGTTGGGAAGGTATAAAACCTGCAATTTTAGCTTCTATTGGTTTTGTTGTTGTTTGGATTTGTTATTTAGGTGTTAATTTTTTAGGACAAGGTTTACATAGTTATGGGTGGATGAGCTAAATTGAAAACAATAACAAAACGATTAACTATAAATAAAATTAAAATGTCAATTATTATTTAAAATTTAAACTAAAAATTATGTCAGTAAATCTTGAATTGTCAACAGTAAAGTCATTAAATCTAAAACAGGAATATGAAGATACCCAAATTCAGCGTGTAATAGATATTCTTGAAGAAGAATTAGTAGGATTAATTCCAGTGAAGAGCCGAATTCGTGAAATAGCTGCTTTGTTAGTTATTGACCGTTTAAGAAAAAAAGTTAATCTTACATCTAATAGTCCGGGTTTAAATATGTCTTTTACTGGAAGTCCTGGTACTGGAAAGACAACGGTAGCCCTTCGAATGGCTGATATTTTATATAAGTTAGGTTATTGCAAGAAAGGTCATTTATTAACAGTAACACGAGACGATTTAGTTGGTCAGTATATAGGTCATACTGCACCAAAAACAAAACAAATTTTAAAGAAAGCGATGGGAGGTATTTTATTTATTGACGAAGCTTATTATTTATATAAACCAGATAATGAACGTGATTATGGGGCGGAAGCTATAGAAATTTTATTACAGGTAATGGAAAATCAACGAGAAGATTTAATTGTAATTTTAGCAGGCTATAAAGATCGCATGGAAAAATTTTATGAGTCCAATCCAGGATTGTCTTCAAGGATAGCTAATCATGTAGATTTTCCTAATTATTCTGCAGAAGAACTTCTTACTATAGGGAAAATAATGTTAGAGGAACAACAATATCAATTTACACCAGAAGCAGAAATAGCGTTTTTAGATTATATAAAAAAACGAAAAGAACAACCTTTATTTGCTAATGCACGTAGTGTAAAAAATGCTTTAGATCGTGCAAGAATGAGACATGCTAATCGAATTTTTGAAAATGGAAGTCAAATGCTAACAAAAGCAGACTTAGTTAATATTACTGTAGAAGATATAAAACAAAGTCGTGTATTTACTTTATAATGTATAATGTGTAAAGTAAATACGTAGGCAATATTTTAATATCTTAGTAAAAACCTTTTTGGAGAAATTTTTATGTTAACTTTAAAGATTCTTGTTTATATTACTGTATCTTTTTTTAGTTCCCTTTTTATTTTTGGCTTCTTATCTAATGATCCATCTCGAAATCCAAATCGTAAAGATTTAGAATAAAGTTTATTCTATAAAATTAAGTACTTAATTTTATAGAAGGGGCATGTAACTCAAAGGATAGAGTCTCAGATTCCGGTTTTGAAGGTTGAAGGTTCGAGTCCTTCCATGCTCGAAGAAAAACGAGAGTTTATTTCTCTATTGACGAAAATAAAAAATAACAGTATTTTTATTTTAAGAATAAAAATGCTTTTTAATTAAAATTTAATTTTATTCCCTAGATTTCAATAATATTATTATTAAAAATAATAGAAAATATTTTAATTAAGTTAGAAAAAATTTGTTCAATTCTTAAATAAATACAAGGTTGACTTATGAAATCAAAGAGAAATAACTATTTTTTATATAGCATCCGTGGCCGAGCGGTTGATGGCAACGGGCTCATAATCCGTCTTCCTTTGGAACATCACTGGTTCAAATCCAGTCGGATGCATTTTTAACTAAATCTTTGTTTTAATCGAATAGCTTTACCATATAAATGACGTAAGTAATATAGTTTTGATCTTCTAACTCTACATGATTTTGTTACTTCAAAATAAACGAGTTTAGGTGAATGTATTAAAAAAGTTCTTTCTATCCCAATCCCTCTAAAAACTTTTCGTACAGTTATCGCTTTATTTATTCCTTTATTTTTTTGCGCAATGAGAATTCCTTCATAATATTGTATTCTTTCTTTATTTCCTTCTTTAATTAAAAACCCTAATTTAATAGTATCACCTACGAGTACAACAGGAAGTATTTTTTTTATATATTGGGCTTCAATAATTTTAATTAGTTTTTCTGGGTTTATTGATACTGTATAATTGTTCATAAAAGTTTATTACGTAATATAAAATGTATTTACTATTGAATATAATTAATATAACTACATATTACTATAATTAAATAGAATTAAATTAGATAAAATTGATAATTTAGTTTAATCTGCTATTGACTTTCTCTTAAAATGAGTTATAATATATAATAAATAGTTTTTCCAAGTAAATAGAAAATAATACTGAATCTTAAACTTAAAACAACTAAGTGATTAGATTTTATAAATTGAAATATTAATTTTAACATGTTTGATCGTTTTACAGAAAAAGCATTGCAAGCTATCATCTTAGGTCAAGAAGAATCACGTCGATTAGGACATAATTTTGTTGGTACAGAACAAATTTTATTAGGATTAATAGGTGAAAATACAGGAGTGGCATTTAAAGCCCTTAAATCTTTTGGGGTTACTATTAAAGACGCACGTCTTGAAGTAGAACGTATGCTTGGGAGAGGTCGAGGAACATCTTTTCCAGCAGGAGAAATACCTTTTACCCCTCGAGCGAAGAAAATATTAGAACTAGCTATGGAACAAGGACGAAAATTTACACATAGTTATATTAATACAGAACATTTATTATTAGCTATTATTGAAGATACAAATGGAGCAGCTAATAATATTTTAATACAATTAGGTATTAATCTATCGAAACTTAAAACTAAAGTTTTAGAACTTATGGGAGAAATTGTAGAAGCAACGGCCACTTTATTAACAGTACCTTCTAAATCTAATGATAAAAATAAAAGAGTTGGTGAAATATTTGTATTGCATGGACAAAATCAAGATGATGATGATGTAGCGGTAAGAAGACCTACTCTTGAAGAATTTACTACTAATTTAACTGATGCGGCTTCCAAGGGAGACCTTGATCCAGTAATAGGACGTGATAAAGAAATTGAACGCGTAATTCAAATTTTATCAAGACGACGTAAAAATAACCCCATTTTAATTGGAGAACCTGGGGTAGGTAAAACAGCTGTTGCTGAAGGATTAGCTCAACGTATCGTTCAAAAAGAAGCTCCGGCAACTTTACATGATAAAAAAGTTATAGTATTAGATGTTGGGCTATTACTTGCAGGAACAAAGTATCGTGGAGAATTTGAAGAACGCTTAAAAAGAATTGTTGAAGAAATACAAGCCTCAAATGATATTATAATTGTTATAGATGAAGTTCATACATTAATAGGTGCCGGAGCATCTGAAGGTGCTTTAGATGCTGCAAATATTTTAAAGCCTGTTTTAGCACGTGGTGAATTACAATGTATTGGAGCAACAACTCTAGATGAATATCGTCAACATATTGAAAAAGATGCGGCTTTAGAACGTCGTTTTCAACCAGTTCATGTAAATGAACCTACTATTACAGAAACAATTGAAATTTTAAAAGGTTTAAGACAACGTTATGAACATCATCATCAATTACATATTACTACTTCAGCTTTAATTGCTGCAGCTAATTTAGGGGCTCAGTATATTGCAGATCGTTTTTTACCTGATAAAGCAATTGATTTAATTGATGAAGCAGGTTCAAGAGTACGTTTAAATAATTATCATATACCTGAATCTGCTAGAGAACTAGATAAAGAGCTACGAGAAATACTAAGTGAAAAAGATGATGCTGTTCGAGCTCAAAATTTTGAAAAAGCAGGAGAATTAAGAGATAGAGAAATGGAAACAAGATCTCTTATTACAGCAATAATTAAAAGTCAAAAATTAATGATTAAACCGGTCAATGTAGAGAAACCAAGTGTGGAAGAAGATGATATCGCACATGTTGTAGGAGCTTGGACAGGTATTCCTGTAAATAAGATTACAAAAAGTGAAACTGCAAAGCTTTTAGATATGGAAAATATACTACATCAACGTGTTATTGGTCAAAGTCAAGCTGTAACTGCTGTATCGAGAGCTATACGTCGAGCACGGGTAGGACTAAGAAATCCAAATCGTCCTATAGCCAGTTTTTTATTCTCAGGTCCTACAGGTGTCGGTAAAACAGAATTAACTAAAGCTTTAGCTTCTTACTTCTTTGGAGCCGAAGACTCAATGGTGCGTTTAGACATGTCCGAATATATGGAGAAACATACTGTAGCTAAATTAATAGGTTCGCCACCAGGTTATATTGGCTATAATGAAGGAGGACAACTTACAGAAGCTGTTCGTCGTAAGCCTTATACTGTTGTTTTATTTGATGAGGTTGAAAAAGGACATCCAGATATTTTTAATCTACTTCTTCAAATTCTTGAAGATGGTCGTCTTACAGATTCAAAAGGACGTGTTATAAATTTTAAGAATACAATCATTATAATGACATCTAATTTAGGTTCTAGTATAATTGAACAACAAAGTTCGTTAGAGGAAGAAGATCTTGGATTTGATGCAACGGCTAATTTAGAAGAAACTCGTTATTCAACTTTATGCACTTTAGTAAACGAAGAATTAAAAGAATTTTTTAGACCTGAATTCTTAAATCGTATAGATGAAATGATTGTATTTCAAAGATTAACTAAAGATGAAGTTGAAGATATCGCAAAAATTATGATCAATGATTTAATTAAACGAAGTGAACAACAAAAGTTAGAATTAGAAGTATCAGACAAGGTAAGATATAAATTAATCGAAGAAGGTTATAATCCTGCATATGGAGCTAGACCTCTTCGTCGTGCCGTGATGCGTTTAATTGAAGATAAAATCGCGTCAAAATTTTTAGAAGAAGCACCAGAAGATAAAGTTAGAATTTTTGTAGATGTAAATACATTAGGAGAAGTAGTCGTTAATTTAGGTCCGTTACAAAATAACCAATATCTTTCTACTGAAGAAAATGATATAACTTTCGATGAGAGTCTAGTAAAAGCGTAAAAATTTTTTTAATTAATTGTTTAAATAAACAGTTTAGTCTAAAGGTTTATATAAAAATATCACACAATGATCTTACTAAATAATGATTTAAATACGGATATCGATGTTCTAAAACTAAAAGCTACTTTAATGAGTAGAAATATGCAATTTTCTCATGAAAACGCAGAAAAGTTGAAAGAGATTTTATTAAATGATCAACTTTCAACTTTGGATTTTATAAATAAATTTAATACTCTTATCGAAAGTTCTCAACCTAAAGGTTGGAAAATGATATTATTATTAAATCATTTAAAAGATAGATTCACTGAAAAAATTGCAATAGTTTCTTGGACAAAAATTGGATTTATTATTCTTACTCTTATTTTTATTTTTTTTATTATAAAAAAATTTAAGTTAGAAAAACGAGCTAAAAAATTTTATGCTATAGTTTGTAATCTTTTGGAACGCTTTGGAGCCTTAAGTGCCTATTTTGTACCTCTAGTTAGCATATACACATCTTATATCCCGGGTTTATTATCTAGTTATCCTTATTTACAATTTATTATCCCAAAATTTATGCAAGCAGCAATGGATTTTTATATGAAATACCCGTGGACTCTTAATTATGGATATTTCTTTATTACAATGTATGTTGTTACTTTATTTAAAATACCGAAACCTAGATTTATTAGATTTCATCTAGTAAGAGGACTTATGTTACTAGCTTTTCAAGGAATACCTGATTCTTTCTTTAAAGTATTCCAATCAGCAGATTCTTTAACACAAGATCAAATAGTAAGTACTACTTTATGTTTATTTGCTGTAAATTTATCTTGGATTTTACCTTGTTTATATCAAGCTATCACATATACTTATCCAAGAAGTAGTTTCATACGAGATGCTATTGAAATAAATGTAGGTCGTGATAAAGATGAAGGGTTTAAGTGGTGGAATCGATAAAAAACAACTCGTGATAAGGTTAAATTTAATATTGAAATGTCTAAAATAGAAAAGGGTTTTTCAAAAAGATAAGAATAGACAACCAACCGAATTTAAAATAGTTTTAAATTCGGTTGGTTGTCTATTCTTATCTTTTTGAAAAACCCTTTTCTATTTTAGACATTTCAATATTAAATTTAACCTTATCACGAGTTGTTTTACCTCCACAAAATCCTTCTTCAGAGTATTCTAAAAACCATATTTCAGAAAAAGAAATATAACTAATCAAACTACTTACAATTAAAGTACCAAAACCACTATAAATAATTTTAATACCAGGATCTGATTTTATTTGTATACCTGTTGATAGGATACAGTCTAAAAGATTAATAGATAAAAAATCTTTAAAAATTAAAGTTTGCCCTATACTAAGTGATTTTATTAATTTAGCTTCTTCATTATAAAATTCAATTTTTCCATAAACACCATTTAAAATCAGAATAATACCACTTCCACTTCTTTTCTCTATATCAATAGGTAGCCAGCTAACCCATAATTTTTGTGTAGTATTGGCTATTTTCGATACAGGCAATTGTATAACAGAGTCTTTATTCGAAATTTTAATTCTTAGACCTATAATTCCCCAATCTGTTTGATACATGGTTAATCCTTTAAATAGAAAAGGATTATTTACCGATATTGTTTTTCTTTCTATTTCGTTTCCTTTTCCAGATAGCACAGAAATATCTGATTGAAATTGTTTAACTACACCAGTTTTATTAAAATTAACCCAAAAATCATTAATTCTAAACGTTTGTTGTGGTATTTTAGCAAGATTTCCAACTTTAACTATATTTTGTATATGAAATATTTCGCTTTTAGGTACAAATTCTTGTGCAGTAAATCCTTTTATTGCTCCTAAAATACTACCAAGTAAAATAAAAATAATACTAAGATGAACTATAACTGGACCAACTCTCCCAATTAACCCTTTATAACCATAAAAGCCTGTCTGTTTTTGACAAATAGAATACTTCTCATTAATTAATTGATAACATAATTGGCCCTTAAGAACTGTTTTTACTAAAAATTTTTGTTTAAGTTTATTAAATTGACTTGCATAAGTATAAAAATAATAACGTCGAGCATATTTTAATGCAGGAAATTGACGAGAGAAAGTACAACTAAGTAAACAGGTACCAAAAATAATAAGTAGTGAGAAAAACCACCAAGAACTATAAATATGAGTTAAATCTAATTGTTGTAAATAAATCCAAATAGGTGTCCCAAAGAAAGAAGTTGTATAAATTCCTTTATAAAATTCAATAGGTTTGTCTTGTTCAATTATAGAACCAATAGCACTAAAAAAAGCAATAAGAAGTAAAAGAAAAATAGCTAATTTAAGATTGGCAAAAGATTTAATAAAAATTTTCATAATTTAATAAATTAATTACAATTTAGAGTAAATTCATGATAAAAATATACTTTCTGACTAAGAAAAAAAAACGTAGCTAAATTAATGAAGGCTAAAGAAAAATTTTTTTTTAAATACATATTTATTTTTCTTTAAAAAATCTAGTTATTAACTATGATTTATTTAAAGAAATCATTTTATTAGTCCCAACCAATTTCAGATTGACCTAAAACATAAGTTGCAACATCTTCTATGTCACTGTCGTCTAAACGACCTCCAAAAGCAGGCATAGCATTTTTTCCATTCACTACTTGATAAGTAATAGCTTCAACTTTATTCATACCATTTTTTTCTAAGGCATCTTTCTTTAAAGTTTTTTCTGGCATAATTACGTTATTACCACCTGCATGACAAGCAGCGCAATTAACCTTAAAAATACTTTCCCCATTTATTTTGTCTCCAGGTGGTTTAGCAGCAATAGGGTTTGAAAAACCTAGCATTGTAAATACAGTAAATAATACTGGAATAAGATAATTTTTCATATTTAATTAAATATAGTATTTTTTTAATAAAATTTTTTAGTTAGTATTTTTATATAAAATTTTAATAGTAAATTTTACCTCCACCCCATTTTTCTGAAACAATTTTAGGTTCAATTAAGATATGCCCAGCAATTGCAACTAAGTCATCCTCGCTTAAACTACGCATTCTTGGAAAAATATCAGCACTTTTAATACTAGGGTGGATTTCAGCTATTGATTCTAAACCATCGTAAGTTGTAGGATTTTTCATATAATCTACTAATCCAGCAATATTATCTCTACTTGGTGTAGCTAAACTTAATGCTTCTGGATCTAATCCTACGTTAGGATTTGTTTTTGTTACTCCACCTACATGGCATACACTACAAGTAGCTAAAAAAAGTCGTTTACCTCGTTTTACTTGTTCTGGTGCTAAAACTGTTGTTTTACCTAAGTTATCAACCGCAACAGTTCGTGTTGCTTCATCTAATTCTATTGCAAAGGCTTTTGAGTCAAAAATATTCCAACTAAAGATAAATATTAGAAGCCAAATACCAAACGATTTTTTTAACATAACTTATTTGAAATAAATATTTTTATAAAAGTGAAACCAAGAAAATAGAAATGAATAAGTAAATTATCTAGAACTAGATCGATATTCCTTAATAGAATTTTCAATCTGATCTTTAACTTTTTTTGCTACTAAGCCTCGTAATCTAATATTTTCCCAACCGGCGGCAAGACTTATACATATTATAAGTACTTGACTGAATAACAAGATTGGATCTAAACGCCATCCATGTATAATTAAAATACAACTATATATTAAGCCTAAAGTTGTAAAAAATATGTCTTCATCACGCGATAATTCTGGGCGAACAATTCGTACTAAATACAAAATCGTAACACCTAAAACAAATAAAAAACCCAAAACAAGATTTGCACCGAATCCGATGTTTATCATATTAGATAAATAAATAAATTATGAGCGATTTAAAAGATCTTTTTTACTTACAAAAAGTAACGCTAAAGTAATCGGAAGTACTACTACTATACCTCCAGCAACTAAACTCAATAAAAAATTCGATAAAGATGAAGTCATTTGTTATAATGTTTAATAAGTTTAAAGTATTTTTTTTATTTAAAGCTTACAATAAAAGTGATGATTAAATTTAATTTAAGTTTCTTTTATTTTAAAAGAATAAAATTTTTTTATTAATCATATTCTATTTTAATTAGAATAATTACAAATTAAAGAGTTGAAGTTAAATATAAACATTTCTTCGAATGTTTCAAAAATTTTATTTTTTATAAAGCGACGTTTAATAAAATTAGGTATGCAAAACCAGCACCTCCAAAAGCGCCAACTAAAAACCCAGAAGTAAATTGAGACCAACCTTCTTCTGTTAATAAATCTTTATTTGTTAATTTAGATACAGTTTTTGTAGAATCTTGAAAACTCACTTTACCATAAATGGTTAGACAAAGAACTAAAATTATAATTAATCCAACAGCAGATAAAAAACCACTTAAAAGAGCAATTTCTGAATTTCTTAAAGGACCTAACTTATTGAATGGACCTACTAATAAATAGCCGTGAGCCATACCGACTTCTAAACCGCGAAATAACGGGGAAAGATCTGATCGATATACTGGTAAATTTCCCAAAAAAGCTTTAGTGGCTGCTGATGTAGTTACTGGTGTTGATAAATGTCCTACAAAAGGATCGTTATTATATGGTTTAATAAAATTTGCCATAACTACCTAACCTTCTACTGTAAATGATAAAAATTTTATATTTTTTAAAAAAGAATAATGTTTTTATATAAAAATGAAAAAATAAAAGTTACCATGTAAATTTCAAAATACTAAGCTTAATAACCTTTGTTTTATATTACAATAGAATAAAACTCGTTAAAGCATTAGATTTTTTAGCTTTCGGTGTATAATATTATACTATATCATTTCTTATAAAATATAACTGGAGGACAAATAATGACTACAATCATTAATTACTTTTTACTTTTAGGTTTTGCCTTTGCTTTTTGTTCAGTATTGTTTTTTAGTTTAAAAGCTATTAAGTTAATTTAAGTTGAAATAAATTACTTTTTTATTGCTCAAAAATTTTTTTAAATCTTTAACTTTTAAAAAGGGTTGAAATAAAAACTTGTAATTAATTATGGATAACAATAAGACAAATTTAATTAGGCGTGATATCATTATCGGTTCCAAAAGATTTAGTAACTATTTTTGGTCGGTATTATTATTATTAGGTGGTTTAGGGTTTTTACTTGCGGGATTTTCTAGTTATTTAAAAATAAGCTTACTTCCTTTTGCTAATCCAACAGAATTAGTATTTATACCTCAAGGTATTGTAATGACTTTTTATGGGGTTGTTGCAATTAGTTTAAGTTTATATATAGCTTTAACTATTATTTGGGATGTTGGGAGTGGTTACAATGAATTCAATAAAATAGATGAATTAGTTAGAATTACAAGAAAAGGATTTCCTGGGAAAAATAGACAAATTTTATTAGTTTACCCTTTTAACAATATAAAAAGTATTAAATTAAGTATACAAGATGGAATTAATCCTAAACGTATTATATTTTTATGTACTAAAGATCAACGTCAAATACCATTAAATCAGGTAGAACAGCCACGTTCGTTATTAGAACTTGAAACCCAAGCTTCAGACCTCGCTAAATTTTTAGAAGTTAATTTAGAAGGATTATAAACTTATGATTAATAATGAGTTTATATTTAATACATCGCTTATTATTTTCCATTTAATCTATAATAGTTCGTAGTTAAAATATGCGGGCATAGTTTAGTGGTAAAACATTAGCCTTCCAAGCTAAATATGCGGGTTCGATTCCCGCTGCCCGCTCTATTACAAATAAAACTCCTAGGAATGAGAAATAATTAAATATATACATTTATGATTATAAAATGGAGACAGTGGTAAATTATGTCTGGTGGTTCTACAGGTGAACGTCCTTTTTCAGATATTATTACAAGTGTAAGATACTGGATTATTCATAGTATTACAATTCCTTCTTTATTTGTTTCAGGTTGGCTGTTTGTTAGCACAGGATTAGCTTATGATATTTTTGGTACACCTCGGCCAAATGAATATTTCACACAAGATCGTCAACAAATACCATTAATAAATGATCGTTTTAGTGCAAAAGAGGAATTAGAAGATTTAATCAAAGGATTATAAGAGGAAATAAATAATGAGTAGAAATACAAATCCACCAGTAGCTTATCCGATTTTTACTTTTAGGTGGTTAGCCATTCATGGTTTAGCTGTACCAACAATATTTTTCTTAGGTGCTATTACTTCGATGCAATTTATTCAACGATAGGAGTTTTATTTATGACAGGTCCAAATCCTAATAAACAACCCGTTGAATTAAACCGTACTTCCCTTTATTGGGGTTTATTATTGATTTTTGTTTTAGCAGTCCTTTTCTCAAGTTATTTCTTTAACTAAAACATTAATAAACGATTTTATATAGGAGATATATAGATATGACAGGTACAGGAAGAATACCTCTTTGGTTAGTAGCACTTGTAGGTGGGCTAGGAGTTATAGTGGTTGTTGGTAGTTTTATTTTTGGAGCTTATTCTGGTTTAGGGTCGTCTTTATAGTTTAAATAAACAAAAAATATAATTTTAATAAAACTTTAAAAGTTTTATTAAAATTATATAAAAATTTTTGATTTTTTCTCGTATTTATTCAATATCATCTTTTTCTATATATATAAATAATAAAGCCATAGCAATACCAGGAAAAATAATACCTACTAGCGGTACCAGAATCGAAGGGAAATATGAAGTTGTCATACTTTTAAATTTATTAAATAATAATACTAAGAAATTACAACAAAAGTAAAGATTTTTATAAAAGGATAAAATTTATGACTTTATTAAAACATGAAAAAGTTATTTCAGAAAATTTAAAAATAATGCAAAAATTTTCGGAAACATATACTAAACGAACAAATACATTTTTTTGTATGGATCAATCAATTACAGCTATAGTTATTATAGGTTTAACCAAACATAAAGAAGAATATGGTGCACCACTTTGTCCGTGTCGTCATTATGAAAATAAAAAAGTAGAAGTTGACTCCGCATACTGGAATTGTCCTTGTGTTCCTATGCGAGAACGCAAAGAATGCCATTGCATGCTCTTTTTGACAAGTGATAATGAATTTGCATCATCAAGTCAATACATACAGACGGAAATTTTAGAACAATACTCTTAACTCTTACCTTTTATTTTAAAAGATATTATTATAGATTTCCTTTTTTAAAAGAAATTAATACTATTGCAATGGGTCCTGCTAAAAGAATGGCTGCGGCAGATAATAATTGAGCAATAACTTGCCAATTCATATAATTCAAAGGTTTTTAATATTAAAAAATATATTGCAATTAAAATTTTGTTATTATTTTTCTATTTCAAAAACTATATATTTATTATACAGTTAATTTTAAGGTACTTTTATTAATTTTAATACTTGTATTTTTAATTCTAGTAAAATTTTTAAAGTAGATTTTAATATAGAAAATAAAATATTTTTACTATTAATTAAAAAATTAATAATAATAATAATAATCGATTACTGATTTTTAAAATTTTCTTCTAAATTTCATAATACGATAATAATTGTAACTTTAATTTTTATATTTAAAGTAGACAATTTTTATCTAAGATTTGTAATCTTAAATCAATGCATGTACAATAGATGTATCTTAGGGTTGCTAACTCAATGGTAGAGTACTCGGCTTTTAACCGAATAGTTCTGGGTTCGAGTCCCAGGTGACCCATTAAAATTTTTTTAGTTTCATTTTAAAATAATTAAAAAGGAAAATACTTTTATTTTGTTTTCCTTTTTAATTATCTATAACCCAAGTTGATTACCACGACGATATTGTAAATAAGCTGCGATAAATAAGCCAATTATAGTTACAGGGATTATACCAAGGACGATTCCAAAAAGGAGTGGTTCTATCATAAAAATTAAAAATTATTATTTATAAATAGTTATCTTTTTATATTGTAAATTTGAAATAAAGTATATTTTTTATGAAAATTATTTCTACTTTTACTATATAATAGATATTAGAGTGTAAGATTTAGCGAAAACCTACAGCAGCCTGCCAAACAAAAGCCAATAGTAAGAAAAAGACAGGTACTATTGCAAGTATATCAATAATAGGACTAAAAATTGAGTAAGCTTCTGGTAATTTTGCTAATAAAATTCCTTCCATATTTGCAGCTTTTTGTAGAAAGAGGGACTTAAATTTTAAATTCAAGTAAATGAACTTATATTATATATAATATATCTTAGTAGAAAAAATATTGAAGTTGATAATATTCACTACAATATATGTCTAATTACTAAGTCTATTTAGAATTTCTATTATTCTATAAATTTTAGTTTGTTATTTACAAAGCTCATTTCTGGAACTTTATATGACTATATTGACTAAGATCGAAAGCATACGAAATTATATTATATAGCATAATGATATAAAATAAATTTGGAGAAGAACATATGCTAGTTGTTATACAGATATTAACAGGGTTATTCGTTTTATTATCATTAGGTCTAATTGTGACAGTACCAGTAGCATTAGCCACTCCTGGGCAATGGGAAACATCTAAAGATAGTATTTTTAAATCTGCTACTCTTTGGACTACTTTTATATTTTTAATTGCTTTTGCTAATGCTTTTGTTAAATAAATTTTAAACCTAGCCTATAAAAAGGTTAGGTTTAAAATTTATTTTGTTGACAATTTACTTTTTCTCTTGTAGTAAAATTAAGTATGTTATGCGGGTGTAGCTCAGTGGTAGAGCGCAACCTTGCCAAGGTTGATGTCGCGCGTTCGAATCGCGTCACCCGCTTTCAATTTAAAGAAATTATTCAAAAGTTGAATTTCTACTCAAAATTTTAAATGAGTTATGACAGTAAAAAAATATAATCGTTCAAGTGACAAATTAACAATTCAAGATAAAGAATTTAGTTCAAGACTAATGTTAGGAACAGGGAAATATAAAACTTTACTTCTAACACAAGAAAGTATAGAAGCGAGTCAAACTGAAATAGTTACGGTAGCAATTCGCCGTTTAAATTCTAATAAACTACCTTTATCTAATAATTCCAATTTAATAACATCACTAAATTGGAAAAAACTATGGTTACTTCCAAACACAGCGGGGGCAAAAACAGCTGAGGAAGCTATTCGACTAGCTTGTTTAGGAAGAGAATTGACAAAAAGAATTGGCCAAGAAGAAAATAATTTTGTTAAACTTGAAGTAATTTCAGATCCAAAATATTTATTACCTGACCCAATAGGTACCTTTAAAGCTGCAAAGTTTTTAATCCAAAAAGGTTTTTGTGTATTACCCTATATAAGTCCAGACCCTATGTTAGCAAAACATTTAGAAGATTTGGGTTGTGCTACAGTAATGCCGTTAGCGTCTCCTATAGGATCAGGACAGGGTCTCCAAAATATGTTAAATCTTAGAATTATAATTGAAAATTCAAATATACCAGTAATAATCGATGCGGGTATTGGTAGTGCAAGTGAAGCTGCTTTAGCTATGGAATTAGGGGCCGATGCAGTTTTAGTCAATACAGCTATAGCACAATCTCAAGTACCTAAACAAATGGCTACTGCTATGAAATTAGGAGTTGAAGCAGGGCGCTCTTCATATTTAGCAGGACGAATACAACCAACAAAATTTGCAAGTTCTAGTTCCCCTGCTCAAGGTTCAAATTTTTTATATGTTTAAAAGATTCAAAAATTAGCCTTATCCAAATATAAACTTAATTGTATTAAGAATAAGGTATAATTATTGTTGATACTAAATAAATACTATGAAATCTTAACTTATGTAAACAAACTATAAAGGAAATTTAATTATGTCACACAATGTAAAAATTTATGACACTTGTATTGGTTGTACACAATGTGTTAGAGCATGTCCAACAGATGTTTTAGAAATGGTACCATGGGATGGTTGTAAAGCAGGTCAAATAGCTTCGTCACCTAGAACGGAAGATTGTGTCGGCTGTAAACGATGTGAGTCGGCATGTCCAACAGATTTTTTAAGTATACGTGTATACTTAGGTCGTGAAACAACTCGCAGTATGGGATTAGCTTACTAAACTAATTATTTCTCTAAAATAAAAGATTTAATTTAAAAATTTCTTTTATTTTAGAGATTAAATATTTTATTTATATATAAATTTTAAAAATTGAATTTTAATATAGTACTAAAGAGTTGATTACTAAAAACTAAAAAGAGAACAAGAAAAAAATAAAAAATGACAAAAAAAATACTCTATCAAGAAAAAGCTAGACAAGCTTTAGAGCGGGGTATGGGGATTATGGCTGAAGCTGTATCAGTGACTTTAGGACCAAAAGGAAGAAATGTTGTATTAGAAAAAAAATATGGTGCACCACAGATTATAAATGATGGTGTTACAATCGCAAAAGAAATTGAACTTTCCGATCATATTGAAAATACAGGTGTAGCATTACTCCGCCAAGCCGCTTCTAAAACAAATGATGTTGCCGGTGACGGTACAACAACAGCAACAGTTTTAGCTTATGCCATAGTCAAACAAGGAATGAAAAACGTTGCTGCAGGAGCAAATCCTATTTCATTAAAACTAGGTATTGAGAAAGCAACAAAATACTTAACAAATCAAATTCTTGAATATTCTCGTCCAATCGAAAATAATACGGCTATCGCTCAAATCGCCTCTATATCAGCAGGAAACGATATAGAAGTAGGAGCTATGATTGCCGGAGCCTTAGAAAAAGTAGGAAGAGATGGGATTATTTCTTTAGAAGAAGGAAAAGGAATATCAACTGAATTAGAAATTACAGAAGGAATGCGTTTTGATAAAGGTTTTATTTCACCTTATTTTATTACAAATCCAGAACGTATGGAAGTAGAATATGAAAATTGTTACATTCTTACTACTGACAAAAAAATAACTCTAGTTCAGCAGGATTTACTTCCTATTTTAGAAAAAATTGCACCAACCAAACATCCTTTATTAATTATAGCTGAGGATGTTGAAAAAGAAGCATTAGCCACATTAGTGCTAAATAAACTTCGGAATATTATAAATGTTGTTGCTGTACGTGCACCTGGATTTGGTGATTTTCGAAAATCTTTACTTGAAGATATTACTATTTTAACAGGGGGAATATTAATTACAGAAGATACAGGTTTAAAATTAGAAAACATTGAATTAAATTTATTAGGTACCGCTCGTAAAATTCTTGTAAAAAAGGATAATACTATTATTGTTTCAGAAGGTAACAGTGAAGCGATTAAAATACGATGTGAACAATTACGTAAACAAATTTCTTCTACTGATTCCATTTATGAAAAAGAAAAATTACAAGATCGAATTGCTAAATTATCGGGGGGTATTGCAGTTATAAAAGTTGGGGCAGTAACGGAAACAGAAATGAAAGATAAAAAATTGCGTTTAGAAGATGCAATAAATGCCACTCGAGCGGCTGTTGAAGAAGGAATTGTTCCTGGTGGCGGTACCATACTGGTCCATTTAGTTGAATCCTTAAAAAACTGGGCAAAAGCTAACTTAAAAGATGATGAATTGGTTGGTGCCTTTATAATTGCTAGAGCTATTATTGAACCTTTAAAGCGTATAGGTGAAAATGCAGGAAAAAATGGTATCGTAATTGTTGAAACTGTTCAAGAAAATGATTTTCAATATGGATATAATGCTGCAATTAATGAATTTGGTAATATGTTTGATTTTGGTATTATAGATCCAGCTAAAGTTACACGTTCAGCATTACAAAACGCTTCTTCTATTGCAAGTATGATTTTAACAACAGAATGTATTGTTGTTGATAATGATCAAAAATAATTTAAATTAAGTTTTTTATTTTACAGAAAGAAAGAAAGGAGAGAGTGGGATTCGAACCCACGGAACGTATAAACGTTCATCTGATTTCAAATCAGAAGCGATCGACCAACTCTGCCATCTCTCCAAACTCAAATGAGTCAAAACTGACTCATATACATAATATTTAATTTTATATGTAATATATAATCTTTGTCAAGCAAACCAAAAGTTAATCTGACAAGGATTATACATTACAATAATTTATTGTAAAATTATGAATTGTAAAAAATAGATAAGAACAATTTACTTATTAACTTTGATAAGTCTCTTGGCCAGAAAATTTAACTAATATAGGATTAGGATTTTTTCCGATTGAAAAACTGCGATTTCCTACGGATAAACGGCCTGGATTCACTTTTTCTGGAAAAACACCATCTTTTGGATGTAGAAATTGTACTTCCCCACTAGGAAAGATTCTATAAATTTTATAATCTGTTATCTTAAATTTTTTTAATTGAGTACCTAATGCTAAACATTGTTCTTTACGTGCTAAATATAATAAATTTTCATTTGTTAACATTACCGCAGCTCCACCTGTAGGCATCTCAAATGTTTGTTCTTTAGGACTTGTCCATGTAATAGCATACTTCTCTTCTGTTTCTGCTGCACGAAGCCAACCGCCTGTACTTCCACCAAATATAGGAGAATATGATTCAAAATTAACTTTCATAATTATTTTTTCTAGAAATGTATAAAATTTGATAAATTTATTAAGGAGTTTATATGAATTTATATATTAGATTTTAATAGCGGAGAGTGGATTTGAACCTCTGACCTTCGGGTTATGAGCCCAACGAGCTACCATACTGCTCTACTCCGCTACTACTAACTTAGTATATAACATATATATATTTTTGTCAAGTGTAGTTATAATAATTAAAAAATTAACATTAATAAAAAGGTTATGAATAAAGTACATGTTCCTAGTAACATATTATTTATTTTTTTTATGATTGGCAAGACTTGATAAATATGAATAAGTTTTTCTTGAAATAATATACTTTTAGATTTTGTCCATATACGTCCATCGTACCAACTTGATTCTTCATAAAAAACTTTAGAATCATCTAAACGTTGTTTAATATAATTCCAACCTAAAAGTAATCTAAGAATAATAAAGATAACTAAAAAAGAACTAAGAGCACTATTTACTAGCAAGAGCTTAATAATGGACTTATTAAAATTAATAAATAAATTAGAAAAAGGCAAAGCTAAAGTAAAAAATAAAAAAAATAATTTAATAATTTTTCTTTTAAAAAGAGATTCAGTTAAAACAGGCCAATTAAAAAAATCAGATTGTACTAATTTCATGTATTCATTAATCGGTCTTTGATCTTTCGGGACAGGACAAGATAACTTTTGAGGCATAAAGTCTAAAATTTAATAATTTAGTTTATTTAATAAAAAGTTATTTAATAACTTTTATTGTTAACAAAAAACCAATAACAAAATAAGAAATTATAAAAAATTGAATTAAAGTATCTATATTTTTTTCAGCGTTTTTCGAACTCTCAAAAAATTTTAATGACCCTATAGTTTCTTGAAAACTTTGTTCATTTGGACTTCGAATTAAAATAAGTATAATTAAAATTATATTAATTAAAAGCCAAATAAAATTAAAAATGGACATTTCTATTCTCCTAAATTATTTAACTAATATAATATTTAATATGTAAATTTTATTCTCCTTGAACTTTAATAAGTAAAAATCCTAAAGATAAACCTAAAAGAACCATACAAAAACAGACAGCACTTATTGTAAAAATTTCTCTTACCATAAAATCCTTTTGATAATATTTTTTTATTTATTAAAAACCGTTTCGTCCCCAAACAACAAGTGATAGAGAAAAAGTAAATGATACCATAATTGCAGCCCAACCTAAGCTAATTATATCCATAATTAATCCTATAAATTTATAATTGTTCAAAATAATAACTTATAATATATTATTATACGTTAAAAGTTAATTTAATATTTAACTTTATCTAATTATATACATAATGATTTTTACAAAAGTAACTTTTTTGCAACATATTCTTATTTAACTACACTAATTCTAATGGTCAATTCGATTACAAATAAGTCAACTTTAGTAACAAAAACATCTTCCGAAGAAACTTTATTAACCCCTCGTTTTTATACAACTGATTTTGAAGAAATAGCAAATTTAGATATTTCTTCAAATATAGAAGAAATTAAAGCAATTAATGAAGAATTTCGTGTTGACTATAATCAACATCATTTTATTCGAGATAAAGAGTTTGTACAATCATGGAAACATTTTGATAAAAAAACGAAGTCTCTTTTTATTGAATTTTTAGAAAGATCTTGTACAGCTGAATTTTCAGGGTTTTTGTTATATAAGGAATTATCAAGAAATTTAAAAACAACAAATCCTGTATTAGCTGAAGGTTTTGCATTTATGTCACGGGATGAAGCTCGGCATGCAGGTTTTTTAAATAAAGCCATGAGTGATTTTAATTTAACTTTAGATCTAGGATTTTTAACTAAAAGTAGAAAATATACTTTCTTTGCACCTAAATTTATTTTTTACGCTACATACTTGTCAGAAAAAATAGGATATTGGAGATACATTACAATTTATCGACATTTAGAAAAAAACCCAAATTATAGAGTTTATCCTCTTTTTAGATTTTTTGAAAGTTGGTGCCAAGATGAAAATCGACATGGAGATTTTTTCGCTGCGGTTATGAAATCTCAGCCACAATTACTTAATGATTGGAAAGCGAAACTTTGGTCTAGATTTTTTTTACTTTCAGTTTTTGCAACTATGTATCTAAATGATTTACAGCGAGCAGAATTTTATGCATCAATAGGACTTGATGCTAGAAAGTTTGACATTCATGTTATAAGAAAAACAAACCAAAGTTCTAGTCGTTTATTTCCAGTAATTTTAAATGTAGATCATAAACATTTTTTTGAATATTTAGAAATATGTGCCCAAGCAAATTTAGAATTAATAAAATCTGATAGTTTATTGAAACCAGCAATTTTTATATTTTTTAAAAAATTACCAAATTATATAACTCTCATTTTTTATTTAATAAAAATCTTTTTATTAGAACCTATAGATTGTCAAAAGAATTGGAATAAAATTTATTAAACTTTAGTAATATACTTCAACTCTGTTGTATTAAAATAAAGTATTTTTATACTTTTTATTTTGTTTAACCTGATTCTAAAATTTAAATTATGAATTCATGCATTCTAATAGTACAAATTATTTCAACACCTAAACAGTGTTCAACACAAGGAAATATTTATCTAGTTGAAATTCAAGTACAATTGGCAAAATCAAGAAAAAAAAAAGGTTTCGATCAATTTAAAATTTACATCTGGGGAAATTTAGGTGAAAAAGCTGTTCAAGATTTTAGAATAGGAGATTATATTATTATTGAAGGTGTCTTAAGTTTTGCATCTATTAATTCTAATAGCCCTTTACAAAAACAACTAAAGTTTACTGTTTTTAATATCTGTCCTTTTTTATTAGTCGATCTAGATTAATCAATAATAGCTAATAGTTCTATCTATTGGCACTAAAAATAAAAAATATAATTTAGTGCCAATAGATAGAACTATTAGCTATTATTGATTAAATACTTAATCGTTTTCGGCCTCGTGCCCGACGATTTTTAATAACTTTTCTTCCGTTTTTTGTCTGCATACGAGCACGAAAACCTGAAACACGAGTTGCTTTCCTATTTGTTCCACCTAATGTTTGTTTTGTCATTTTTAACTGTCTAATTTATATAGTGTATAAAATCATCTACTTTCTAATTCGTAAAAGGCTAAGAAAATTTAGCTCAAACTTCATTATTATTATTAAATAACTTCAATATTAAGTAATGCATAAATTATAGCATTTCTACATTGTTTAAATGTGTTATTAAATAACGTGGAAGCTTGTTCTTCATATTGAATAAAAGGATCTTTTTGGGCGTAAGCTTCCCATGTCACAGCATCTTTTAAAAAATTCATATTATCTAAATGTTTTGACCAATAGATATCAATATATTTTAAAACTACTAATTTTTCATACCGTCTAAATAATTCAATATCAAAAAACCAAAAATTTAACTCTTTTAAAAAGTAAATAGACCAAAATTGTTCATACAATAAAATTTTTAATTCTTTGAAATTTGTAAATTTTATATCTTTTTTTAAAGATAAATTTAATGCTTGTAATAAATAGTAGATATGGTTAGGTATTAATATTTGATAAGATTTTTTTTCTATATATGGTATTATATCATCGATAACTGCCTCACCAAATTCTAAAAGAATAGTTTTAATACTTGATGAAATTAAAATTTTTTTACGAAACTCATATAAAATTGCTCTCTGTTTATCTAAAACTTTATCATATTTATTTAAAGTTTTTCGTTGATCATAATAAAAACCTTCTACTTTTTGTTGTGCTGAATCCAAAGATTGGGATAAAAATTTAGATTCTAATGGCTCTTCATTCATTTGAAAAACTTGCATTACCGTTTTAATTTTTTCTCCTCCGAAAATCTTTAATAAAGGATCATTAAGACTTAAAAAAAAACGTGAAGTTCCAGGATCTCCTTGCCGTCCAGCACGACCACGTAATTGATTATCAATTCTACGGGATTCGTGTCTTTCAGTTCCAATAACATATAATCCTCCAAGCTTTAAAACCTTTTCTTTTTCTTGCTGGCATTCTTTTTGATAATTCAACAAAATAATTTTGTATAATTTTAGTATTAAAATTTCAAACGAATTAAGTATTTTATTTGGGATGTTAATAACATTTAATAAAGTTTCAAAATTATTTTGTAATGGTAATAATGTATTTTTGTTTCCTTTAATTTGTTCGATTAAAAATTTTAAATCATTAATTTCTTCTATTTTTTTATTTGAAAGAATTGAACTGAGTATATTAATTGTTTGTCGATATGCTTTAAATTCAGGATTTCCTCCTAATAAAACATCCGTACCTCGCCCAGCCATATTTGTTGCTATAGTAACAGATCCTAAACAACCTGCTTGTGCGATAATTTCAGCTTCTCGTTTAATATTTTCTGGTTTAGCATTTAATAATTCATGAGGAATTTTATACTCTAGTAATAAAAAAGAAAGGATTTCTGAATTTTGTATAGTTGTCGTTCCTACTAAAACAGGACGATTTATTTTATACATGGTTTGACATTCTTTAGCTACAGCTTTCCACTTACAGATTTCATCGATATAAATATTATCTGATAGATCTAATCGTTTAATAGGTTTAAAAGTTGGAAGCACGGAAACCGATAAATTATATATGTTTTCAAATTCAAGTTCTTCAGTTTTTGCTGTACCTGTCATTCCTGCTATTTTTGGATATAATCGAAAGAAATTTTGATAAGTAATAGAAGCTATAGTCTCACTTCCTTCCATGTTATAAATACTTTCTTTAGCCTCTACAGCATTATGTAAACCTTCAGCCCATTTACGCCCATTTAAAATACGCCCAGTAAATTCATCTACAATAACAATTTCATTACTTTTTACTATGTAATGAATATCTTTTAAAAATAATGTTTTAGCTTTAAGGGCATTTAAAATAAAAGGTATCCAAGGTTCACCAGAATTATAAATATTTTCTACATTTAAAAGTTTTTGAACTTTACGTACTCCTAAAGTCGTTAAACTTATAGTTTTAGATTTTTGATCAACATCATAATCTTTAAATTCAGATAAAAATTTTACAACTTCTCTAGCTTTTATTATTTTTATAATTTCTACCTTAGATTGTCCAGAAATAATAAGAGGAGTACGTGCTTCATCAATTAAAATAGAATCTACTTCATCTATAATACAAAAATTAAAAGGTCTTTGAACTAAATCGGTAATTTGAGTTACTAAATTATCTCGTAAAAAATCAAAACCTAATTCACTATTAGTAATATAAGTTATATCACGATTATAGTTTTTTCGTTTTTGTAAAGATTCCATTTGAGATTGAATTAAACCTACTTTTAAACCTAAAAATCTATAAATTTGTCCCATCCATTCTGCATCACGCTGCGCAAGATATTCATTAACAGTAACAATATGAACTCCTTTTCCACTTAGAGCATTTACAAAAGCAGGAGCTGTCGCAACTAATGTTTTACCTTCACCAGTTCTCATTTCCGCAATTTTATTTTCATTTAAAATTAATCCACCCAATAGTTGTGTATCATAATGTCTTAAACCTAAGGTACGAAATGAAGCTTCTCGTACAAGTGCAAAACTCTCAACTAAAGTTTCGGTATTTATTGCTATATTGTTTTTTGTACAAAAATTTTGGAGTTTTTTACTTTTATTTTTAAGCTCTATATCACTTAAAGCTTTCAATTCATACTCCATTTGATTAATTGAACTAATTAATATGTTATGTTTGTTGCGTAAATTCTTCTCAAAAGAAAATAATTTCACCATATCAAATTTTGATCCTTAGTTTTAATATATATATTCTTTAAATTTTTTTCATTTAAATGGGTTAAAATAGTTTAAAGCCTAAGGGATTTGTAACTTGTTCTGTTGGTCCAAAAAATTCTCCTACAAAAACATTATTAAGCCTAAGTTTTAACCATGTAATAAAAACTTTATTAGTAGAAACAATAGCTAAACAACTTTTTGGTAGCTTAATTGCTATACTTTTATAATCATTACATTGTAAAAAATTAGGGGTTGGTAATAACCAAAAGTCAATTCTTTTTTGTATTCGACGATAATATTGAATTCTTTCACGTAGTACTTCTTCCATAGGTTCTTCTGTGACTAAAAATTGTTTACTAGCTATAATAAAATAATATTTTGTTACTTCCATAAAATTATTTTTAATATTTAATCTTTAAATATAATTTAACCATTCAAATAAAATTTTTTTATATTTATTACGGACAGAGAGACTTGAACTCTCACGAGATATTCTCACTAGAACCTAAATCTAGCGCGTCTGCCAATTCCGCCACGTCCGCAAATTACATCACAGCATATAGATAAGATATATATGTAGTTTTTAAGTAACTTAAAATTCAGTTCTTGCTTATTTTTAGTGCAAGAACCGAATTTTATTTTTTCTCAAAATCAGTTTCTACACTTTCTTTATATATAAAACTTGTTTGTTTTCCTTTAAGTATTGATTTAGCTAGTGATAAAGATTTTTGACTTGCTTTTTTAGCCTGACGTTTCCAAACAGCTTTTCTCGCATTAGTATGTGATTTTGATACTCGTTTTTTTGGAACTGCCATAATATTTTATTTTATAAAGTTTATAATAAAATATTATTATCATGCTTTCATTTATGTTTTGTCAAGATTATATTATTTTTCTGCTAAAGTTTTTTGTAATTGTTTAATTAAAACACGACCAATATTATACAGAGCCCAAGATGCTGCTATTAAAGCAGGAGCAAAAACAATAAAAAGACGTCCATCCATAATTTAAATCTCTTAAATATTAAAATAAGGTTTATTTAAAACTATTCAAGTATTAATACTATTTAATCTAAAATATTTATATTGAATTAATAATAACATATATTGATTGAATAGAAGTACTATTCTTTTTAGTGTTTTATCTATATGTTTTTGATTATGCACAAATTGATATAACTGTTTGATTTTTAAGTTTTTTAAATTGAACACAACCACTAGTTAAAGCATATAAAGTATAATCTCTTCCAATTCCTACATTAAGACCTACTTTATATTTTAATCCTCGTTGACGAACAATAATACTCCCTGCTTTAACCTGATGACCTTGATAACATTTTACTCCAAGACGTTTTGCATTAGAATCACGACCATTTTTTGTACTGCCGGCTCCTTTTTTATGTGCCATTTTATTTTTATTGTACTCTTATGTATTTCAAGTTAAAAAATTATTTTTTGGATTAATAAACGAGTTAATTGTTGTCGATGACCATTTTTACGTCTGTATTTTTTTTTAGGTTTCATTTTATAGATAATAACTTTAGGACCTAAAAAATGTTTTTTGATAATAGCTTCAACTTTTATTTTTGTTAAATAAGGTTTTCCAATAAGAATTTCCTCTTTATTTCGACAAAATAAAATTTGATTAATTTCAATAGTGCTTCCTGATTTTACATCTAAATTATTAACATCAATAATTTTTCCTTGTTCAATCCAATATTGCTTGCTACTGGCTTCGATAATTCCATATTCCATACGAAAGATCTCAATTTATTTTAATGATTTTTATTTAAAGATAAATTATCTTTAATAAAATGTCAATTATCATTTTTACAATTTCCAGTAAAAATTTTTTTATTAAATTCAACCATTAAAATTGACTTTTTATCTTTCAAAAAAATTTGAAATGTATATCTAAAGTTTACTTAATTTTTTAGCAATAATGGTAGCTGCCTCTTCTATAGTTGAAATATCAGATGCTACTTCATCAGGTATTTCAATACCGAATTCTTCTTCTAATGATAAAATTAGTTCAACAATATCTAAGGAATCTGCTCCTAAGTCTTCTGTAAAATTAGCATGAGGGTGTACTTGTGATGCATCTACTGATAATTGACTAATTACAATAGTATTTATTCGCTTTAAAACATCTTCTTTTTTCATTGTTTTATCTAATCCCGTTATGTTAATTTTTTTGTAAAAAGTTATCTTTAATACATCTTAATAAAAGTTATTTTACTTTATTTTAGTATTTAATGTTATCTTTTAATCTAATGATCTTATTACTATGAATGATACATATTAAAGATTGTTTTTTAATTGTCTCTTAAAAATATTTTTTCGTATTAAATATTTTAGTATACTTTTAATTTGACTATCTGTATTACTATTCAATAAATATAATTTTTTTTTCATTTTTTTGACTAATTGTTGTAATTTAATATTTTTTCTAAAATATTTTTTTGAAACTATAATAACATCTGCTTCTTCTATTGTTTTAGTTAATAAAGGTTTTATAGTTAGTACTTTAGAAATTTTATTAAATTTATTGGTTGATAAATAATATGAATAAATAATTAATTGTTTTGAATATTTTAAATTTCTATCTTTTGAGTTTAAAAAATTAGAATCTTTTTTAATTTTAGTAGTTATCTTAAATTTTTTTGTTTGAGATAAATAATTTAAAAATTGTTTTGAAGCATACAGAGGTTTAAAAAAAGAACTTTGGTTAAAACTAATATTTGTATATTTAATTTTGATATTTCCTTGATTACTAACAATCCGTGTTTGTAATTTTGGTTGTAAACCTTGTAATAAATTATCAATTGAATCTTCAAGAGTTTCATAAATAGTCCAAAAATTTTTATGATTTAATTCAATTGCAACTTGAAATGCTGGGAGTGCTTTTCTTTCTAAAACAGTTTTTTGTGTTCCTCTACGTCGTGCTTCTTCATCACTAAGGGTTACAGATTGTATTCCTCCAATTAATTCAGATAACACAGGGTTTTTTATTAAACTTTCTAATGAATTACCATGTGCTGTTCCTATAAATTGTACTCCTTTTTCTGCCATCGTTCTAGCTGCCAATGCTTCTAGTTCCGTACCTATTTCATCTACAATTATTACTTGGGGCATATGATTTTCAATAGCTTCTTTCATTACATGATGTTGATTTTCCGACTGAGATACTTGCATACGCCGAGCTCTTCCTATTGCTATGTGGGGAATGTCACTATCACCAGCAATTTCATTAGCTGTATCTATTATAACTACACGTTTTTCTCCTTCATCAGATAATACTCTACTAATTTCTCGTATTAATGTAGTTTTTCCTATTCCAGGTTTTCCTAAAATAAGTAAAGAATTAGTGGATTCTAATAAATCTCTAATAATACTTAAACTTCCTATAACACACCGACCAATTCTGAATGTGAGACCAATAATAATTCCTTGTCTATTTTTAATACAACTAATTCGATGAAGAGTTTGTTTTATACCTGCTCTATTTTCATTACTAAATGTACCTAAACGTTTTAATGCATAATCTAAATCTTGCCACGATACTATCTTATTAGAAATATATTCTGTACCATATAAAAATCTTCCTTCTGGTCTTCGTCCCAAGTCAATTATAATTTCAATAAGTCTTGTTTTATTTACGTTATTTTGTAAATCTTCTTTAATGTAAGTAGGAAGAACTTGTATTAATTTATCTAAATCACTTTGAATTATCATTCCCCATTTGAAACTAAAAATTTTATTTATTATTCATATGTACCATTTTAACAACTCTTATTATATAAGTAATATAATAAGAGTTGTTAAAATGGTACATATGAATAATAAATAAAATTTTTAATAAAAACAACAAAAAATTTTTATTTATTGCAATAAACTTAGTTAGAAGATAGAGCTCAAGTACAATTATGTGTTGAAAACTCATTTCAAAATATTAGAATTCATATTTTTAAAAATTTGAGCGTTTCTTATCTTTTGTCTCCAAAAGGAGAAAATACATGAGCTCAAAAGAGCAAGCAACAAAAGTTAAAATTCTAGTTGAACGAGATTCAACAGAAACTAGTTTTGAAAAATGGGCAAAACCTGGTCATTTTTCTCGTACATTAGCAAAAGGTCCAAAAACAACAACATGGATTTGGAACTTACACGCTGACGCACATGATTTTGATATCCAAACAAATTCTTTAGAAGATGTTTCTAGAAAAATTTTTAGCGCTCATTTTGGACAATTAGCTATTATATTTTTATGGTTAAGCGGTATGCATTTTCATGGTGCTTATTTTTCAAATTATTTAGCTTGGCTAAATAATCCTATTAGTATTAAGCCAAGCGCTCAAATTGTATGGCCTATTGTAGGACAAGAAATTTTAAATGCTGATGTAGGTGGTAATTTCCAAGGTATTCAAATTACATCAGGATTTTTTCAATTATGGCGAGCAGAAGGAATTACAAGCGAAATTCAATTATACTGGACAGCTATTGGTGGATTAGTTATGTCAGGTCTTATGGTTTTTGCTGGTTGGTTTCATTATCATAAAGCTGCACCTAAACTTGAATGGTTTCAAAATGCAGAATCAATGCTAAATCATCATTTGTCTGTGTTACTTGGTCTTGGTTGTTTATCTTGGTCTGGACATCAAATCCATGTAGCCTTACCCATTAATAAATTATTAGATGCTGGAGTAGCACCGCAAGAGATACCACTTCCACATGAATTTTTAATAAATCGTGAATTAATTGCACAATTATATCCAAGTTTTAGTAAAGGATTAGTACCATTTTTTAGTGGTAATTGGGTAGAATATGCTGATTTTTTAACATTTAAAGGTGGAGTAAATCCTATTACTGGAGGACTTTGGCTGACTGATATTGCTCATCATCATTTAGCTTTAGCTGTATTATTTATATTTGCTGGACACATGTACCGAACTAACTGGGGTATTGGTCATAGTATGAAAGAAATTTTAGAAGCACATAAAGGTCCTTTTACAGGAGAAGGTCATGCAGGCTTATATGAAATTTTAACAACATCTTGGCACGCACAATTAGCTATTAATCTAGCTATGGTTGGATCTTTAAGCATTATTGTAGCACATCATATGTATGCTATGCCACCATATCCCTATATTGCTACTGATTATGCAACACAACTTTCATTATTCACTCATCATGTTTGGATTGGTGGGTTTTGTATTGTAGGTGGTGCAGCCCATGGAGCAATTTTTATGGTTCGAGATTATAATCCAGCAAAAAATTATAATAATTTATTAGATCGGGTAATACGACACCGTGATTCAATTATTTCACATTTAAATTGGGTTTCAATTTTTTTAGGTTTCCATAGTTTTGGTTTATATATACATAATGATACTATGCGGGCATTAGGTCGATCACAAGATATGTTTTCCGATACTGCGATACAGTTACAACCGATATTTGCTAAATGGATTCAAAACTTACATTTATTAGCCCCTGGTAGCACAGCACCTAATGCATTAACAACAACAAGCTATGTTTTCGGTGGAAATATTATTTCTATTGGTTCCAAAATAGCAATAATGCCAATAAAATTAGGTACAGCAGATTTTATGGTACATCATATTCATGCATTTACAATACATGTAACAGTTTTAATTTTATTAAAAGGTGTTTTATATGCTCGTAGTTCAAAATTAATACCAGATAAAGCAAATCTTGGTTTCCGTTTCCCTTGTGATGGTCCGGGTCGAGGTGGTACGTGTCAGGTTTCTGCTTGGGATCATGTATTCTTAGGTTTATTCTGGATGTATAACTCTTTATCTATTGTAATTTTTCACTTTAGTTGGAAAATGCAATCAGATGTTTGGGGATCAGTCACACCAACCGGTATAGTTTCACATATTACAGGTGGTAACTTTGCTCAAAGTGCAATAACGATTAATGGATGGCTTCGAGATTTTTTATGGTCACAAGCTTCTCAAGTAATTCAATCTTATGGTTCTGCATTATCTGCTTATGGATTAATTTTCTTAGGTGCACATTTTATTTGGGCGTTTAGTTTAATGTTTTTATTTAGTGGACGAGGCTATTGGCAAGAACTTATTGAATCTATTGTTTGGGCACATAATAAATTGAAAGTAGCTCCAGCTATACAACCACGTGCATTAAGCATTACTCAAGGTCGAGCTGTAGGGCTAGCACATTATTTACTTGGCGGTATTGGTACTACTTGGGCTTTTTTCTTAGCTCGAATTATTTCTGTAGGATAAAATTAAAGAGGGAAAAATATTTATGGCAACTAAATTTCCAAAATTTAGCCAAGCTCTTGCACAAGATCCAACAACCCGAAGAATTTGGTTTGGGATAGCAACAGCACACGATTTTGAAACTCATGATGGGATGACAGAGGAAAAATTATATCAAAAAATATTTGCCTCACATTTCGGTCATTTAGCAATTATTTTTCTTTGGACATCAGGAAATCTATTTCATGTAGCATGGCAAGGTAACTTTGAAGATTGGATTCTAAATCCTTTAAAAGTTAAACCTATAGCACACACAATATGGGATCCTCATTTTGGAGAATCCGCATTAAAAGCTTTTACTAAAGGTGGTGCTTTTTACCCTGTAAATATAGCGTACTCTGGAGTTTATCATTGGTGGTATACTATTGGTATGAGAACAAATAATGATTTGTATTTAGGATCAATTGGTCTTATTATATTATCAGGCTTATTATTATTTGCTGGAGGGTTACATTTACAACCAAAATTCCGTCCAAGTTTATCTTGGTTTAAAAATAATGAATCACGTTTAAACCATCATTTATCAGGTTTATTTGGAGTAAGTTCGTTAGCTTGGACAGGACATCTGGTTCATGTTGCTATTCCCGAGTCAAGAGGAATACATATAGGGTGGAATAATTTTTTAACAACACCACCCCATCCTGCAGGATTAACACCATTTTTTAGTGGTAACTGGAACCTATATGCTTCAAACCCTGATACTACTCAACATATATTTGGTACAAATCAAGGTTCTGGAACTGCTATACTTACTTTCTTAGGTGGTTTTAATCCACAAACACAATCACTGTGGTTAACAGATATGGCTCATCATCATTTAGCTATTGCAGTTGTATTTATAGTTGCAGGTCATATGTATCGAACAAATTTCGGGATTGGTCATAACATGAAAGAAATTTTAGATGCTCACCGACCACCTGGTGGTCGTTTAGGTGCAGGCCATAAAGGTTTATTTGATACTATTACCAATTCGTTACATATGCAATTGGGTTTAGCTTTAGCTGCTTTAGGTGTTGTAACTTCATTAACAGCTCAACATATGTATGCATTATCACCATACGTTTTTATGGCTAAAGATTTTACAACCCAAGCGGCTTTATATACTCATCATCAATATATTGCTGGATTTTTAATGGTAGGAGCTTTTGCACACGGAGCAATTTTCTTTGTACGAGATTATGATCCAGAAGCAAATAAAAATAATGTTTTAGCTCGAATGCTAGAACATAAAGAAGCTATTATTTCCCATTTAAGTTGGGTCTCTTTATTTTTAGGGTTTCATACTTTAGGCTTATACATTCATAATGATACTGTCGTGGCTTTTGGTCAACCAGAAAAACAAATTTTAGTAGAGCCTGTTTTTGCACAATTTATTCAAGCAGCTTCAGGAAAAGCATTGTATGGTTTTGATACTTTATTATCTAGGTCAGATAGTCCCGCTAGTATAGCTGGTAGTGGAATCTGGCTTCCTGGTTGGTTAGATGCTATTAATAATGAAAAAAATGATTTGTTTTTAACTATTGGGCCTGGTGATTTTTTAGTTCATCATGCTATTGCTTTAGGTCTGCATACAACTACATTAATATTAGTTAAAGGAGCGTTAGATGCTCGTGGTTCTAAATTAATGCCAGATAAAAAAGATTTTGGTTATAGTTTCCCTTGCGATGGCCCTGGCCGTGGTGGTACTTGTGATATTTCAGCCTGGGATGCATTCTATTTATCTATGTTTTGGATGTTAAATACAATTGGATGGGTTACATTCTATTGGCATTGGAAACACATTACTATTTGGCAAGGTACTCCTTCTCAATTTAATGAGTCTTCTAATTATCTTATGGGTTGGTTAAGAGACTATTTATGGTTAAATTCTTCGCCTTTAATTAATGGATATAATCCTTATGGTATGAATAGTTTATCAGTTTGGGCTTGGATGTTTCTATTTGGTCATTTAGTTTGGGCTACAGGGTTTATGTTCTTAATTTCGTGGAGAGGCTATTGGCAAGAATTAATTGAAACATTAGTTTGGGCACATGAACGAACTCCACTCGCTAATTTAATTAGCTGGAGAGATAAACCTGTAGCTTTATCTATTGTTCAAGCTCGATTAGTCGGGTTAGCTCATTTTACTGTAGGTTATATCTTAACATATGCAGCTTTTGTGATTGCATCTACAGCAGGTAAATTTGGTTAAATAAATTTCTTTTCTAGATTTTTAAAAAGTAAAGTATTAACTATTTTACTTTTTATTTAGTTAAATAATTAAAAAGGAAAAGTCTTAGTGGCAAAACAATCTATAATACAACGACAAATAAAGCGTGAGAAACTTATAATTAAATATAAAGAAAAACGTAATCAATTATTAAAAGAATTTTCAAATACAAGTAGTCTTTTAATTAAGTTAAATATTCATAAAAAAATTGAAAAACTGCCTCGTAATAGTAGTAAAGTACGCTCAAGAAATCGTTGTTGGAAAACAGGTAGAGGTCGAGGAGTTTATCAAGATTTTGGTTTATGCCGACATATGATAAGAGAAATGGCACATAATGGATTATTACCTGGTATCTATAAAGCAAGTTGGTAATTCATTCTTAAGCAAAAAGTATAAAAACAAAAAAGGATTCTATATTTATAAAAATATAGAATCCTTTTTTGTTTTTAGTA
>JAULBW010063745.1:0-47624 GCA_032358265.1 Vaucheria bursata
TGGAATTAGTTCTGTTGACCATTCAAAAGGAGGTTCATAACCATAAGTAGCCTGAAAAGGTGACATTTTAATTGCAGTGGTATTGTGTATTATAGCATAATTCTGCAAAGGCCAAATTTTTAACCCAATTAGTCTGCTTATAATCAAAATATGCACGTAAATATTGTTCTAAACACTGATTTACACATTCTGTTTGGCCATCAGACTGTGGGTGATATGCAGTTGATGTACTTTGTGAGATCCCATAACTTTTCAGTAGTGAACTCCAGAACTGTGATACAAATATGGAACCTTGATCGGAAACAATATTACTTGGAAAACCATGTAGTTGTACAATATGATGAAAGAAAACATCGGCCGACTTAGGGGAAGATATAGTTTTTGAGCATGCAATAAAATGTGCCATTTTGGTGAATCTATCAACAACAACTAAAATTGAATCCATACCTTCAGCAGTTGGAAGATCTGTGATGAAGTCCATTGAAATAGAAAACCATGGTTGCAGTGGTATTGGTAGTGGTACCAATAGACCAGCAGGTTTCCTGTGATCAGCTTTGGCTCTTGCACAAGTTTTGCACAATTCAACATACTCTCTACAATCCTTTCGACACGTGGGCCACCAAAATGAACGGGTCAAAGCTTCAAATGTCTTCCATATACCTTGGTGTCCTGCTAGTGCAGAGTCATGACATATTCCTAATATCTTTGTCCACAGTAATTTAGGTATTACTGTACATCCATTATAAGTTAAACATTCATCTTCAGTCAAGAATCCTGTTTTGTCTTGGAGTTCCAATAGTGATTCATCATGGATTTGAGCTAATTTAATTCCATCCAATAATGTTAATGCTTTTTCTTCTGCTGATAATGCTGCTAAAATAAACTTATCATTTGATAGTAAAACTTGGTTTTGACCTAAAACCTGTTCATCAGATTCACATAGGTGATAATCAGGACGACGACTTAATGCGTTAGGTTTTCCCCCCTCAAGACCCGATTGATAAACAAACTGAAATGTGTAATCGGCAAAGAATAAGGACCAACGAACTTGTCATCAACTGAGTTTGCAAGATGATGAAAAATATTGAAGGTTTCGATGATCTGTATAGACTGTAACAGGATCAGGATTACTCAATAAGAACTGATGCTACTGGTAGAAACATGCAATAATTGCTAGTAATTCCTTGTCATGAACTTCATAATTAATCTTGGCTGAAGATAATTTGCGTGAATAATATGCAACAGGATGCAATGCCCCATTGTAGCTCTGAGATAATATTCCACCAATTGCAAAATCTGAAGCATCGGTTTCCACGACAAAAGGACGGTTAGTATCAGCATGTTTTAAAACCGGTGCTGAAGTAAAAGCGGACTTGAGTTGATTAAATGCAATTTCACACTTGTCAGGCCACTCATATTTGATATCTTTCTTCAACAAAGCATACATAGGCATAACCAATTTTGTATAATTTGGAATAAATTGACGGTAAAAATTAGCAAACCCAAGAAAGGAATGTAGGGATTTGACATTCATTGGAGGAGGCCAATTGGTGATACTCATCACTCGTTGTGAATCCATAGCAATACCAGTATTAGCAACTACAAATCCCTGAAAATCAACAGAAGTCACTCCAAAAATACTTTTTTCAAGTTTGGCATACAGGAAGTTGCATTGTAAGCACTCGAGAATCTTGCAAACATGTTTAATATGCTCCAAGGTATTATTAGAGTAAATTAAAATGTCATCCAAGTAAACTACACAAAAGACATCAAGGAATTCACGAAGGATATCATTCATTAAATGTTGGAAAATGGCTGGTGCATTTGTTAAGCCGAACGGCATTGCGCAGTACTCAAAATGCCCATATCGACACCAAAAAGCGGTTTTCCATTCGTTGCCATCTTTTATACGAACAAGGTTATATGCCCCCCGAAGATCAATTTTGGTAAAAATACGAGCCCCCAAAAATTGATGTAGCATTTCATTAATAAGCAATAATGGGTAGCGATTTTTTACTGTGATAGCATTTAAACCTCAATAATCACTGACAGGTCTAAATTTGCCATTTTTCTTCTTATCAAAGAACAACGGAGCACCAGCAGGAGATGACGATGGACGTATGAACCCTTTTTTGAGATTTTCATCTAAATACTTTTTTAAGGTACCCAGTTCAGGATTGGATAATGGATAAATTGGGCCCCAAGGAATTTGCTTATTTTCTACAAGATCAATACTGATGTCATACTTTTGATGTTCCAGTAAGAGATCACATTCATTTTTCGAAAATACTGATGCAAAGTCATGATATGCATTTGGCAACACATCCTTTATTTTTTGAATCTCGTTATGCTCAGGTAAATCATCACCAAAATTTTCGGCAGAGTTCTCTTTTGGTATATCGGAATTTGGAATTATATTTCTTGATTTAGATTTGGTTGGGCACTCTATATTATCAGGGGGTCCCTCTATATTATCGGGGGGTCCCTCTATATTATCGGGGGGTCCCTCTATATTATCGGGGGGTCCCTCTATATTATCGGGGGGTCCCATGGAATAGTGGAAGCCATGCGTTGGCTCTCTGCGGATGGGCAGTGGGTTCGAGTTTTGCACCCCCCACTCATTATGCTTTTTTTTACAGTTGGACATTTTATATCTGCAATAATCTTCATTTATTTTTAAACGTATTTTTTTGAAATGTCAAACTTAATAATTCCCAATTGATACTAGGATTAAATTTTTTTAACCAATCTAATCGAAGAACAATAGGAGAACACAAGTTCTTCATAACATAAAATTCGTGTTCAAAATGAATATTCTCAATTTTTAGAGAGCATTGTGCGGAAGTATTAGGGCTACTCGATGAAAATGACAAACCATCAATACCATAAAAACTAATAGGTTTATCTAGGAAACTTGTGGAAATCAAGTTTAAATTTACAAATGTTTTGTCAATTAAACTTCAATCACAGCCAGAATCTATAAATGCATTACTATTAATTTTCAATTTATCTTGCAATATAATTTCAACAGGTACATATAACTGCCAAGTATACTGATCAACAGTAGAACCAACTAGATACTTTGAAATAGTCTTATTATTACCTCAAATTGAAGATCATTTTGGACATTCACAAATTATGTGCTCAGGAGATGCACAGTACAAACATAGCTTAAGATCCATGCAACGCTGATGCTCTTCAATAGTTAATGGACTTTTAATTTTTGCTGCTCCAATTACCATATCATCAGAGTGCTCAGTACGAGTCTTAAAATGATGTTCTGGATTCCACTTGCTCCTTTGTTAATTGACACGATTATCCAACTGAACAGCTAAATTATAAAATTCCTCAATAGTTCCAGGGCGATCAAAACGGCAAATTTCATTTTTTAATTTGTCATTCAGTGCCTGATAGAAAAGCCCAAATAATGACACATTGTATTTTAATTCAAGAGCTAGACGTTGAAAATTGGCAACTAGAAGTGCTGCCGGACAACCACCTTGTTTCAATGAGAACATTTTGTGCTCTGCCTGACAAGCTCTATCTATATCCCCAAAACATAACAAAAATAGGTCTTCAAAATTGCTAAAAGAAGTTAATATACCATGATCCAATGCCAAATAAGGTTCTATCCAGTTAAATGCTGCATCCCACAGATGATTTATTGCATAAGTTACATGGGCAGTGTCATTTGAAAAACGAGATGGTTGGGCCTTGAAAATAATCTTTAATTGCAAAATAAACGTCCTCGATTTCAAACGATCTCCATAAAAAAGTTCCGGATGAGTTACTTCTGGTTTGCAAATAACGGATAAAGGTGTCGGGGCAACAACAGGAGAAGTTACAGATTGCGCTTGTAGTGAACAAGTCAGAATGCCGATTTGCTCTTGTTGCTCAATAATACGTTGATTCATAGCCTGTCTCTCCAATTCCATCTCTTGAAATTGCCGTAAAAGTTGTGCAGTAGCTTCATCCATTCCTTCCGATCAACTGTTATGACTTGTTGTACAATGAAATAAGACACGGAAATGCAAGGAATACACAAGGTACCGACAGGGAAGACACGGATATTAATAACACTTGATTATAGTACAAAAACCTACAAGTTACAACTTGCATGATTGGAAGTGAATTCCGATCAAATCTTAAACCTACAATATGTCTCATACAACCGAATCTAGTCAATTTCAGCTGCAGCGATCCTAACATAAGTCTATTTAATGTGACACATAACTTATTTCAAGGAGGCATGACATGAAATTAACTTTTCATAAATGATATCAAACCAAATACTAATTTGCTAACACTAAACTAACATATATAGATCAAATATTGGCTTAACCTTGTAACAGTCAGTCAATTAAAGTGTGATTTGTTTGTTGGTATAGATATATCTATCTAATTTACATGTCAAATTATATATAGAAGTCTTAATATAGCAATTTTTTATGCAAAATGTGTCTTTCAATGAATCCAACTATTCCCCCAACATTTCCTACATAAATCCTAAATCTGCCCAAGAACTTCTGACTTAATATCTCTGTTAAATGTCTAACAAAATACCCCTATAAATCAATTTCTGGCCAGTGCATGCATGATGCACTTTCTATGCAAAAACTTCTTTCCCATTAACTTCCCTTTATACTCTGTATTACTGTTAGGACTTAAATAGATATAGTTGCATGGGTTTGAATCAAGCAACAGTCCTTAACTCTTCCAGTACTGGAACAAATACATTGTTGTATGTTTTGCGATAAATATTCACAATTAGTACTACATAGGTAATAGTAACAGTAGTAGTCCGGGTGCTAGTATAATTCGACTTAATTTGTGTAGTTTATTTTGTATTGTGTTGTTTCCGCTCAGTGGCGGAAATAACAGTATTAAATAATGTGTGTTTCCTGTTAACCTTTTCTTATTTTGTACTGAAGTTCTTCACCAATATTTAGAACTTTGTCCTTGTTCTGTGTATACTTTTGCCGGGTTACTTCTGGCCTTTTTCCCTCAACACGTTTAATAAACCAGTTCCTGATAAGTACCCTGCTACTTTTTGGATTTATGCTGCTATTTTAAGGAAAAAATCATACCAATACATTACCTGCTAGTGACTAATACAATTATATGCATGCTTTAGCTTGTTGCTATATTTTATTTATTGCTTGCTATTGCGCACACTGTTTTCTACTAATTATCTGTAAACAATGGGTATGTATGCATTTTAAAAAATGGTAATTTCTATTAGTTCAAGCACTAATGCTTGAATATTACTAACAAGAACAGCACAAGAAACTCTGAAATTTCAAGCAGATTTAATCCATACTGAATTAGTATCCTAAATATTTTTTGAATCAAATATTGTTCTTCAATGCGTATTCAAATCAACACTTTTAATAGGAAAAATAGTGAAACAGACTGAAATATGGTGTCAACTTTTACTTTTGCATTCAGTCATTAAGCAAGTGTATAATGCAACAACTTGTGAAAATGCTCAAGTACAATAGTATCTGATCTAGAACAGCCCAGTTTGCAAATAACAAAATTTTCAAAAATTTGACTCTGGCTTATTACTTCTTGTATTCTTATGAAGGTGCATTGATAATGATTATTATCACCAAGAGTAGAATTCCCTGTTATGCTTTCTTTGCACATAATCTCTGTGTCCATATTGCATGAACAGAATTATTGGATATTGTTATGAATGTGTTCAAACAGGACTCAAAACTAGGGCAAAGAGTATATTTACACAGCCATAAGTTGTACTGCTGGAAGTGAACATATTTCACAGCAACACATAAATCCTAAACTTAGCCTGTCACCAAATGTCCAGCAATAACTTGCCATAAGCTTAGAATTCCAATACGCACAACAATGACTCGCCATTAACTTAGAATTCCAATATGCTGAACAATGACTTGCCATGAAACAGAATTCTACAGCTATAACATGAATTTAACTGCTAACAAATTAATTCTTAACAGAAGTAAATTTCAGGGCCACTAGATATTAGTAGAGGATTTTCAACTGGAACTATTGATCGAAGTATTAATTCTTTTTATAAATGCTTAAATATATCTCTAGCAGTAATATTTTCTATTCTTGGTCCTGTTTTACTGAGATGAAAAATAAATTAATAACAGTTTCAGTTAATGTTGAATAAATTATAGAAGCTGTTTCAGGCTCGTTATCCTTAAAACTTGTAATCCTTCAATATTTCCTTGTTTACTTCTAAAATATGATGAATACTTTACTTGGAGCAAATCTTGTTGTGGATTTTTTATTTGTAACAAGTGTTACTATTTATATCAAGTACAAATTGGTCACCCAGAATTATCATTGTATGGGGGTGCTTGCCATATTGCCCGTGCAAATAGGCAGTGCATTGGTAAATTCAAATTTTCTTGTTGAATCACCAACCTTCTGGATAATAATTTCATGTTTCAGCTCTTCTATTAAATGGCAAAGCATTTTTGATTATCATTTAATCCAGTGAAAACTTGCGAGGACAAAGCTAAATTATCAATATTTTACGAGTCATTGCAGTCATATTTTGTAAATTTTTGAAATATCAATGATTTGATATCTTGAATCACAATTTTTTAAAATCAATATAAATTAATTTCATTGCAACAAGAGCACAAAGGCTGATGATTTGTATATTACCTTTCTAATATTTGACATTTTAGTTATCTTCTATTTAGTTCTAAATACTCTTTTGCTGAATATTTTTTTAGAATCCGTAAGGAAATAGATTTTTCTTTTCAAAAAAAATTTTCCGCTGTAGAGAAGATTCAAATGGAAAATGTGACCATGCGGTTAACTTGTTTCAAAAGTTCTGGTGTAAGAGTTCCTTTACAAGTAAAATTTAACAATACAACTATATCGCCCTGTTTCTACTTTTAGTTGAAAATAAGCAAACCTGTTAGGTTCACTGTGAGAATGTGAAAACTTTTCATGCAACACAACGTGTAATAATTTTTGTTCTTTTCAAAATTTAGAGAAAATAAATGTATAAGCGAATAATAAATATGTAGAATAATATACCAATGTACAAGAGGATTTCAAGGAGTATGTGAACTAGTGACTTACCATATTTAATCAGCTCTAACCGGCTTAGACTCTAATTCGTTTCAGCATTACATACCATTTAAGCCTAAACCGTTATTGGGGTCTTGCCATCCATTTTACTTAAAAACATACTTTGAGAACATCCACCATATTATCAAACATTTAAACTATTTTTGTTGTACATAAAAATCGAATTTTGGGAGTAAGGTCCAACAGAGTCCACTTTTACAGGAATTAGTCCCTTGAGGCCCCAAGTATTGCAAACAATAGTGCACCCCCTTTGAAGTTCTCCAACTAAAATTGGCTTGATTTCTTCAATTGACTCCGGCAGCAAGTATAAAAAGATAATTGTTGCATCTGAATCATGCAGAATTTCGACTTTACAACTCATTGAAAAGAAAACTAGTCACAAATATCATAAGCAGAAAATCAAAGAAAAATTTTCTGCAATAGATAATGGTAAGAATTGATAATTATATTCCCACACTGAAAATTTTGAAACTTGTGATCAATATGCCTGATGAAAATTCCCAAAAACTACGCAGACAAACTATTTACAAATATAATTTTTTATATAAAATGTAAATGATCAATGCAAAATTTTTTACTGGGACTATACGAGCATTGCAAATATTAAATTCCTATATATTATATAAGTACAAATATTGTTCATTTTTTATATATATATATATATATCCATGAATTGTTTGAAAAGGAGATGGTGCGAGCTATTTGATGCTACATAAAGAACCAATCTTGAACAAAGCATCAAATTAAAATATACTTTGACATAAGGCTGCAAAAAAATTTACAAAATTTTACCTGACAAGTTTTGACTACGAAGATCACCATGTACCGCTTTAACTTTTTCAGACAAATTCATTCGCAATATAGATGCTTTAAATTTATCAGCCAATTCCTCCTCAATCTCTATTCCTAAAATAATAGCCAATGCTATGAGATATAATATTTTGTTTTTCAGTGTAATTGATTGGTGGTAATGAGATGAAGTTCTTTATTTTCTATAATCAGATCCAGTGTTTCTTGCATTACCACAGGCTCGAGCACCAAAATTTTTTGCTGCTGCTATACACAAACGACCGTCACCACAGCCGAGATCATATACGTAATCATTATGTGTCACCTTGCAGAAAATAAGAAGATCCTCAATGATGTCATATTCAGTTTGACAGGGCGGTGCGAGTGAATCACCTTCAAGCCATCGAGGGAGAGGGTCATCGCTATCACTATCAAAAACATCGGCGAGAGACATGGATAAAAACACGCTTCTGCTTTATTAATCGGATATAATGATTTACAGATTTATCGAAGAATCTACCAAATCTCAACAGATATTGGATTAGAACTACTCCAGTAGGCGAGCTCGGACTGTATCGGCAGTGTTGGCAGACACTGCACTACGCGTTGAAGACTGGTCTAGGTAAAAAAATGTTTTGAGAAAAATTAATCTTTTACAATTTACTCTCTTTTGTGTTAATAGTGGATGTCAAGCAAATTCTGTTAGCACAATAGAGAGTATACCCTATAAAATTTTTACTAGTCTGCATTGGCATTTTATCGATCCAGGACCACAACATAATGAGCTGCAGAGTACGTAAGTGGTTCACAACAGTTTTCAGTAACATCGCTATCAATTTGCTTGAAATTGAGAAGGGATTCTAAAATGCAAAGCTAAAGAGAACATCACTAATGCCCTCGAAGAAATCAACGAGATATCTTAGTTTCTCAACTAAATCTCAAATAATTCGCAATATCCAAAAAAGGAGCTATTGCAAACAAGCGCTAGCAAAAAATATAATGTTTCTCAAGGTGCTAGCTGCATGATGATGAAAAACAGATATACCATCATAGATGCATATTCCAAACAGTTGAGCAACGCTTTTTTGCAATCCGCCGAAGTCGTTTCGGGAAGGCACGAGAAGGTCAGCTACTCCTTACATGACTGACTCAGTACAGTAAGATCAAAATTTAAAGACCACAAGATACTAATAAGTTGGAATATGACTGAAATCGAAGCAAGAAAACTCATGCAAAATATTGAATTTAGAGATGAACATAGGGCATCTAATAGCTGTATATCAAAATGGATGCAGAGACATGGCATTTCCGGTGTAATTCTTTGTAGTGAAACAGCTGATGTTAAAATTGCAAAAGCTGAAAATGAAATAAAAAAATAAAGATTGGGCTTAAGGTATTTGAAAACAACTTTTCATTCAGTATGTACGAGATCAGTTCATTCGACAAGGTATACAGGCAATATCATGTTTCAAACTATTTATTCATAGAAAAAATACATTTTGATATCAGGCTTTACCCCAATACAAAATGGTAACAAGAGAACAATCCGGAAAAAACCATAAGAGAAAATAATCACCTCTCCTGTAAATCACCTACTATAATAATACCATGTGATACAGGGAATATACGGGTATCCTAAGCAATAATAAAACACTCCCTGAAACCACAGATCTTTTGAAATTGTAAATCCAAATGCTATACTTCAGTCAACATTCTGCTTGGACCAACTAAAGTATTTGTAAAATGACTTATTTTTTTGTGCCCAAGTTTGGAAGTATACATCCAAAAAAATTGCACTGAAATGGGATATTGTTAGGAATTAACTCGTTAACGGTTAAATTTGTGTTACAGCTATGGAATTTTGTTTTATGGCAAGTCATTGCTCGATTTTGATGATGGGCTAAGTTTGGGATTTGTATGTTGCTGCAAAGTATGTTTCACTTCCAGCAACACAAATTATATTTGCGTAAATATACTCTCTTTGCTTAAGTTTTGAAGTTCTGTTTGATACACATTCATAACAGATATTAATCCAGGTCACAATGTTACTTGCAGCAATTATAAAATAACAATCATACATTTACCCCCCCAATGCTACTGCAGTTTGTCAACCAATAAATAGGAAAATCATAAAATCAACAATATTGCATTTTTAAAAAAGTGTTCAAATTATTACTTCAACTTCTGCTGGACTAGGAAGTAGTTTGTAATTTGGGTAGTCTAAAAAAGCAGAGGTAAAAGAGTATCATACTCAGCCATGAGCCTAATTTGCTTAATGGCCATAACATGTTTTACAACTGTTACACCTCAAATCTATCCAATGCAACATTTGAAAAAAATTGGATGAAATACAGAATTTTTCCATAAAACATGAATATTTAATCAACTACATCAATGCATTATCAGCTTTTCCAAAAACTTATCTGTGCAAGGTAAAATATCTTGGCAATATTAGGATAGCTGCAACAAGTTGCTTTGGTGTACCTGACAGAAATAAAGTTCCTGAAGTGTTGAACGGAACTGCAATTTTTTTGGAGGAACAATTGAACATGATGACAGATAAAACTGTTGAAGACTGGATTGGTGTTGAGAAGGATGATGGCATAATCTTTGATAAGTAAAACTAGGAATAGTCAGCATTTATTGTCCATAACTGAGGCAAAGGATGGAAAGACCCTTAGATGATAATGTCAGGATATTTGCCAGTCCTGCTATCACTTTAAATTGCTACGGCATAACTGCTTGACTATGTTCGTAAATGTTCATCTATGTTGACCCATATTTTGCCAACACCTTTTCAATAATTTTTGCTGCTTTTACCTATTTGCACCTTTTATCTTAATTACACCTTAAATGCCAAACCTTCTATATCTACACCTTTGCCACAATCCCGTATGAAATCCTTTGCAAACTTACTCTACAAATTGCCATGTGTCATCTTTATTGTGGTTACTTAGAAACTTCTTGGATTATTATTTACAACCAGTTCAACCTACAAAAGAATGATTCTATTTTTGTCAAGCTCCTTAGAAAGTCTTCTTTACCTTCTTCAAACTCCACTTTAACTGACTGGTTATTATTTCAGAAGTTGTCATCAAACTATAATTCCACTTGAACTGGCCTTACTATCAATTACTCTGCTTTATTTCTGCCAAAAACAAATTCTTAAAATTCTTTTAATATTTGTACAATTGTCACAAACTTAACAATGAAAATTACAGCATTTATATATGGAGCAAAAGATGCAGCGAGATTCACCAGAGGACTAATTTCAAGGGCACTTCAAGAGGGTATACCGCAGGAGCTAACAGGGACATGTTTATTTGTTCAGTCTTGTGTTTATGTTCACTCTTCACAAGTTTAATAAAACTATTATATTTTATTTAATCTTTTCATTGCTTTGCTGTTTGTCTGCCCTCTGTTGTACATTGGACTTTGCCCAATAAGTTTTGCTACACAATTTAACACAGGTATAAGTACTATATCATACTACTATACCCTTCTTCTTCCTATATCAACAGATAAAAATGACTTAAAACTCTCTGATTACAAAGCAATCAAATCAGCATATGAGGCTTGCAAGTACTTTGCTGATTTGCTAAAGTCTGTAATGAAAAAAACTTGTGAAATCAGTGACTCAGTATCAAGAGCTATCAGAAACCTTATTTAAGTAACTTGTAAAAGTATCCATGAAGCAGTTTATTTGAATGACTCCTTCAAAAACCAAATAAAGCAAATTGACATGAATAAGTTGAATTTTCTCTTCCCTTTTTAAATTTCAGGTAAAAAGTCGTGTTGAGAAAGTAATTATTTTAAGAAAAAATTTAATCTTTTTTATTCAGTTTTTTGTCAATTATTTCTTTAGTGGATGAACCAAATAGGTTAACTCAATAGAAAGGATTAATTCATGATTTGTTAAGTAAAGAGGGAATTAAATGCATATCTTTACAGTGTGCGAATCAAATGAGCTACCCCCTCATGATGATCAACAGGGCTAAAATGTTGCAGTCAAATTGTGTATCTCTGTCCTACTGTCACTTCCTTACTTTTTGCTACAATTTAAATAATGTACTCTCTTTATAGTGATGTTAGGATCAAGTATTTTGTTCATTTTACTTGGATCTGCACCTTTATTTAAATTTGTGATTGTGTTGTGTACGTGATCTTATATTTGTTTTGTTCATAATGTAAATCTTGGTTAATATTGTTCATATTTATCTAAGTTTATACATAGGTCTAGTCTATAATTTCTGTTTATCCTTATTATTTAATTTTATTCTGACAATTGATTTTCTTTGTTTCTGCATATTTCTGTTATTATTTTCATCCAACTCAAACATTACAAGTGAATATGCTGTCTGCTGTTGTGAAGATCTGCTAGGGCAAGTGACACACCACCTTTGACTTATGCTGCATCAGGCAAGGACCCATCCTATCCAGAAGACCCATAGAAAAATATGGTAAGATGTGTGGCCACTTAATGCAACTCATGTTGCATATGATTAACCCTTCTGAGATAGCCTAAGTCCAGGCTCTACTCCAACTGGAGCCCACCAATGCCACATGTCAGACCATACTATGCTCATTGCACATGTTCTTGCATGCTATGCTCTGCTGGACATGAAGGGACCTAAGTCAATGAGACATGATGAGACATGGTGGCAGGAGTACTTTGTTTGGCAGCATGACCTCTAGCAGTTCATTGAGGCTAATGAAGCATGTACCTTCAGCATTCTTCCCCTCTGCAGTTTTAATGCAGCGTATATCACGGTGGATACTTGCATTGTGCATAGTCTGCTGGGATCTGTCATAAAACAAGGTGCAGGAATCAAGTTTCCTTTGCTTGCTCTCAACAAGTAGAAGCGTGCCCACTGGGAAGAGCACTTCAAGCTGACCAAGGTGTAGTGGCATAACATGTGGCTTGACTTTGGGTATGTAATGCTGAATGATGATTACATGGTGAATACAAGCATGAGGCAGACACAAGTAATAAAGGTGCCCTCTCTTATGGCTCAAGAGCACTACCTTTGTGGCAAGAGGGTTATGGAGGTGGACCTGAGTAAGAGGGGTCTGATGATGTGCACAACCTTTGTTGAGAACAGTAGCTCTGTGTTTCCTTAATACAGCAATGAAGAGTACCACAAGAAGATTGGCAGTGTAAGGTAATGCAGAAGTAGCTGTTGTTGTTAGAACCTGTGGGACTGTAGGTGAAACTGGAGTTGCCAACTGCCAAGACTTTGTCAGTGGATGTATGCAGATGCATATCACATGATTGTTTCACACAGTATATGCATTGTTATTGTTGGAAGGATGAAGGAGACAATACAATAATAAAATATATTAAGAGGTACCTAAGGTGGAAAAAGTCCGATGTACAGCAGAGGGCAGGCAAACAGCAAAAAAGCAAAGAAAAGATTTAATAAAAATACAAAAGTTTTATTAAACTTAGAAGAGTGAACATGAACACAAGATTGAACAAATAAACATGTCCGCGCTAGCTCCTGCAGTACACTCTCTTGAAGTGCCCTTGAAACTGTCTCTCCAGTGAATCTTGCTGCATCTTTTACTTCATATATAAACGTCAATTTCCATAGGTAAGCTTGTGACAATTCTAGAATAATTTAAGTAGTTCTGAGAAATTATCTTCAGCAAAAATAAAGCAAAGTAAAGCGGAGTAATTGATAATGAAGCCAAAGAAAGCGGGATTACAAGATTGATGACTATCCTGGAATAATATCCAAATAGTTGAAGGCGGAGATTGAAGTATTATGACAGGAGATAGAGCGGAATAGAATAATATCCAATAAGTTGAAGAGGTATTATGACACAGAACATGCGTAGGTGAAAAATGAGTGAAGAAGTTTCCACAGAACCATAAGAAATATGACACGTGGCAAATTGCAGAGGTATAGAACAAATGAGTCCATAAAGGATTGTGACAAAGGTGTTAACATAAAGGGTTTGGCATTAAAGGCGTAGTTAGGATAAAAGGCGCAAATAGGTAGAAAGTGCAAAAATCATAGAAAAGGTGTGGGCAAAATATAGGCAAATGTTGATGAACATTTACGGACATAGTCAAGCAGTTATTCTGTAGAAATTTAAAGTGATAGCAGGACCAGAAAATATCCTGACAGTTATTGCACAACAGGAGCTTGAGGGTGTGCACACTGCGATTTATGCAGTATGGCTGGATACAGAATGTGATAGAAGGTATTTGCAAGTGTATCATGTATGGTGGGGCAGCGCATGAGGACAGTCGACTGGTGTTCAGAGTGGAGATGTTTTCTTCCTGTTCCTCAGGCCACTGCTCAGGACTAGTGAAGGGTGTGTACGAAGCGTTGTGATGGCATGGCAAAGATGAGTACGATGTGCAGGAGTACTACTCTTTTCAGTTATCCAGCTTCAGCCACATGAAGCTGGAGCCATTCACTGGGATAACGATGACAGAGTGATCCATGTGGTACGACAGTACCTCAATATCGAATAAACGTGCGATGTGAATGCTGCCCTGAACATTCACTTCATCTTTCTGCATGAGGCTCTACACGGCATGCAGCTTATGCGATTCACATGAACATATCAGTACAGTCTTGCATGTACCAGAAAGAGAATAGTGGAGAAGCACACAAAAGGGAGGTCATCTCTTCCATATTTCAGTAGTTTCATTTAGAACCCGGATGTTTTGCTGGGCTATCCAAACGGCCAGTGATTCATTAGTTTTGCACACTGTAATAACATCAAGAAAAACTAACAAAATGCCTATAAATTTAATTGTTTTCTCATCAAAACATAATATTTATTAGTTTGTGCCATGTTGATCGTTAGCTGAATTGACGAATAATGTCCACATCTCTCTTGTCCTTTTTTAATACTTTTGCCAAGTGTTCGAGACCCTCCTTTTGTGAAGCCAATGCCTACACATAATGCAACAGATAGAAAATTTTATGTTACAAATATCAGGCAATGATTGTCAATAACCAAAATCCACAATTAGTAGTCTATTCAGCAGTTTTTTAACATGAATTTTTCTCATTGCCTATGATAATTCACTAAAATACTGCTTTAGCAAAAAATTTCAAATGGGTCAACATATGAATTAACAGCAAAATTGACTGAATCATTTCCTATGCTATGATATCAGCATACAATTCTTTAACACCTTTCATTTGAGGGCTAATTTATGCATTTATCCATTAAAAATTATACGCACACTATTAATACAGTAACATGACTGGAAATTAATATAAGCTCACCCTTGCTATTGGCGCCATATCTTCGATAGAATCTTCTCCATCATAAGGCATATCAACATGGGTTGACACAGCTTGCATTTCCGCCGACCGAATTTCTTCTAGATTTTTTTGTGGTTCTTCCATAAATCTTTTTAAATTTTCCAATTTTCTCATGAGTTGAACCTCCTCGGGGCCGAATCGGTGGCCAGATCCCCTTAGTAATTCCAGAGATCCTAACAAATGTAAGAATCTGGATGTCTGAGCAGCATGCTTCCGCCGCGCATTTTCCAATTTTCCTGTGTGTTTAAAGCATGCTTGCTGCAATGCTTTTGTAGTTCGCTCCAACCTCTAGAAATAATTTTATTTTCACTAATAGACTCCAATACTTCTTTCGCATACAAATTTACAAATGAAAATTCAATATTTTGTTTGCTATCCAAATAAAGGTAACAAATTTTTTTAACGATATCCGTGAAAAATATGCTTTATTATAAAAAAATCAGAAATTTATTGTCATTCTTTTCAGATAAAAGTAATTATGATATGAAATTGTAATTAAAGGAAAACAAAAAAATTTAAAATTCTTTCCACAAAAAAGTTCAGAAATTGATTTATATTTAAAGAAAAATGTGTCATCGATTAAACTCTACTGAGTTATTTACCTTTACATCTTCTTTTAATGTGGCAGCATGTTCCTGTTGATTTCGTAAACGCTCATGAAGTGATTCGAATCCAAATACAGGAACTGGTACACAATCTGCTGGCTCAGGGTTGTCCCTTTCTGCTTCCTCCCAAGCGGAGGGCTCTATATATGGTGGACGAACGTACATGTGCTTTTGACTTGGATCCACCATATTGTAAAAGAAATGCTGTTGAACAAACCAATTGAATCAGAAGTCAATTAAGTGTTCCAAAATCACTACAAAAAACCGGAGCATTGTCAGCATCCACATAAATATTAGATGACAATACCTTTGGCACAGACCTTGAATCTGCAATCAGGATTTGGTTGACCATTAGAAAATTTTCCAGGATATGCCCTAGCCAATCTCATGATTGCATCTTCGAATCCTGAATTCGGTCGTGCTGCTACCACAGAAGCTGCTGGTGCAGTTGACGCACCAAAGAGATTGGATGTGCTTGATCCTGCCGGATTTGAAGATTGTGCTCCCCATAGTGATCCAGTCCCAAATCCCACTGATGGTCCAGGCGCCGGGGCGAGTCCTGGAGTAGCGCCAAAACTGAAACCCGCATTACTTGCTGGCTTTTGGCTAAATGAAAAAGCCATGTCGACCTGAATTTATCACCTAGTAATCAATTGTTTTATGTATAAACTGCATCAAAAATTAGAACCGACTCGGGGATGTTTGGGGGAAAAATCGGGAAGAATGAAATTTGACACAACGTTTTACAATAAATTACCAAAACTTTTCTGGGTGGCATAGCGTTGAAACTGCTATTTTTATACTGAAAGATTTTTAATAATGGCGGAGAAAGCCGATCCTGAAGTTAAACCTCTGATTGAAACTCCTTCTGTCGTGAAGCCGTTGATTGAACCAGATGCCGAACAAGAAGGAGAAGAAGGCGATCAAGTTGCGGAGGAGGTCGAATCTACTGCCCAATTCGAGCCCGTAGTACATTTGGAAGAGGTAGAGGTCAAAACTCTTGAAGAAGAGGAGGAGGTTCTCTATAAAGTGTGAGTTATACGAATTATCAAATGTTACTTTGCATCGTAAATGTGCTGATTTTAACTTGTGTCACTGATGTGGTAAATTAATGAATCAATCCATGCAGGCGCGCGAAGCTTTTTGTATTTGGCGAAACACTTCTTAATAAAGGTAGTGGGCAAAAAACTTGGAATGAGCGCGGAATTGGCGAATTTAAGTTTTTAAAGTGAGTTTTCTCACAAATTCTGTACGTTGGCGAGATATTCTTTTGCTTTATTTTATTTGCAGGCATAAAATAGAGAAAAAGATTCGTATACTAATGCGGCAGGAGAAAACCATGAAGGTAAGAGCTATAAATTTATATTTTTTAGGGACATAATGGGCCAAGTTACGATATGTAATTTCCATTTTTTGTCAATCTCCACATACTCTAAAGCTGCACGAATATCATCAATTCGAGTCATTTTACATCTAATGTAAAGGTATTTGGCTTCCGTGAATAATGTGTTGACATGTTTAATTTTTAGTGATCTCCGCACCCAATGCATTTATGTAAAGCCTATTTTCTTTCGTTACTGAAACAAAAATTATATGAAGAACATGGCAGAATTATAATTTCCATAAACTATTTAAAGCATTGATTGCTTCCTTTTTTACATCTCAATTTGCACTGCAAATGTACATTCTTTCTATGTTCCTTCTTTTTAGAATTTCATTCCATATATTAACTTTCCGAATGTCTGGACAAATTTTTTACTCAATTATGATTCAATTTACAATTAAAGATAGATTGATATTGATAGCATCATGAGATTATGGATAAACAACTCAAATGATCCAAATTATTATATTTAATAATTGTTGCTGTATTTATTTTGTTCAGATCATCGCAAATCACATTGCAGATCCCCGTATTGTCCTTATGCCGAATGCCGGCAGTGACAGGTCTTGGGTGTGGACTGCCTTTGATTTTGTTGATGGCGAGTTATCCGAGACTGTATTTGCTATACGTTTCGGAAACACTGATCAAGCAAATGCGTTCAAAGAAAAATTCGAAGAAATTAAAGAAGAAATGAAAGTTCTCTTAGAGAGCGAATGGGCGAAAGAAGCTGGAACGGATCAAACTACTGATGAAGCAACAAAGGCCTTTGAATCTCTCTCAATTGAAAAAAATGAAACCGAAGCGGAAAAAAAAGAATCCTGATTAAGGAATCTTTCAAATTGCACGTCATATGTGAGAGGTCAATGGCTATAGTATACGCTCTAGCTTTTTGTGCATAAGACTCCGTACGCCTCAAAATGAAAATCTGTGCGGTTTAAAGTTATTTATTATACTTTTTCGATAGCTTCTGTAAAAATAGAGCTTATTAAATATTATATAATTTTTCACGATCATATACTATGAACAGCAATGCATATTTGATCATTTTTTAATGAAGGCATAAATTCGATAGGCTTTGTAAATTTTTCTGCGTGTAATTACAAATATTTTGTCCCACTTTAAAAAATGACATCACTGTCATAAATGTCGAATCGCCAAGGAATCTGTATAATAGAAGCTAGTGAGAATGATATGATCTTGCTCAAAGTTAATATCCCGCATTTTTATAATAAAGTCAGCCCCAACATTTCATGCAGAGTGAGTTCTAAGTAGCCCCTGGATCAGTCCAGGTAACGCTTTATTCCTTATTTGCAAGTATGCATTATTTAAATATCTGAAAATCATGCGTAAAATGCTGCACTTTTTTGGCACTATATTATGAGTTTGGTTTGCTATCATTTCTTTTCATAGTAATTATTCCTCAACCAACTGCATTTCCGAATAAACCAGGCATTGGAGGGCCTGTTGAGGTCATTGCTTCAGCGACTTTTAAGTTTCATCTCTATTTGTTAAATATAAAAATTCTTATAGCAAATAGGGCTTTTACATCAATGATTCTTCGGATTGTTGTTGAGCAACTTTTTGGATTGTGACGTGACCAAAATAAATGCTATTGTTGATTGCATTCAAATACACATCTTATATTTGAATGCATTGATAAATATAAGATGTTACATTTGAAGTGGAAGGAGGGATTGTTAGCATAAAATAACTATTTTATAGTTAATATCTCTATGTGTAGCATGTTGTAAACCAGTAATACAGTATTTTGCTGCACTCATTTCTTAAGGCTGATTTTACACAGGAAAAGCTAGAATCGACAGCTACTGAAAATGTTTTGCGGCCATCAGTTAATATGTACAACAGTGATATTTCCATGGTCGTAACTCTCTCATGTTGTTGGTAACTTTGACTTTAATTTTGTAACACGTACCATTACAGAGAGAAAGAGATCTACACACATCATATATTATGCACACTCAATACCACTTGGCCTTTACTATAAACCAACTGATAGTGAATTTCAGTTTGATGATATAGGTAGATTATACTTGATTCTCAAGACAAGTAATGATTAGCTGAAATTGAAATGTTTCGTCTTACAAGGCAATGCAGTGCTAACGCAACAACTTGAGAAAAATTATAACTTTTTGAATTTAGCATTTCATATGAAGCACATAATACCTAAGGAAAAATCCATTTTAGGCGTAGCAAATTTTTAAAAGTTTCACAGTAAATTTGAAAGTACTTTAAACCTCTTATTATGTACTGAGAAAATATAATGTATCTTTTAATGAAATTACTGCGTTAAACAGGCAAAAAAGTGCATAAATTATCAATAAAAATGTTCTTTTCATTTTAGCATCAAGTGGAACGTAACTCTAGTACTCAAAAGTATAAAATAATATTTCTGCTAACTTAGCAAAATATAAAATTTATCTTTGGAGAAATTAAATAAATAATAATTTGAAATATGATGCTGTGAAAAACTTATCCAAGTTTGATATGAATTATTTAATAGTTCCATTTGTGAAATTATAAGCTAATGTGTATAGGTATATTGGCATCCCGCAGAAAAAATATGGGAATAATGTATGGTTTATATAGATAATATATTGTACATCAATAAAAATTCAACACAGTCTATGCCGCTAAAATGAAATCCTCACAACACGCTTGATGTATACACATTCGAAATACATTGTTAATCGATTTTTTACAAACGGCAAATATTTTCATCTGGTGATGTTTTAAGCTGTTGTTTTTGTACATATTAATTTAATAAAGCAATAGTATTCGTAAATAGTGTAATCGAGATAAAAGCAAGTCCTGATTTTTAATAACACATAGAACATTGTACATTTAAAAAATTTGTTATTCTACGAGAATTTATTCATGCTAATAAAATAAGTCTGATAAAATATATATTTCCAGTGCCAAATATACAGATTAAAAATTATATTTTTAAGAAATTGAGAAAATTTCTGCAATAAATTCCTAATACGATCTAAAAATATGACTGTAAACAATAAGATTCAGAACGCAGCTTTATTATTTGGACCTTACTGCGACTTTTCATTCTCCGCCTTTGCGTAAATGCTCAAGGAGAACAGTGAGTGCTTGTGACTCAGTACCAAAGTCAGTGACAACTGCACATGAACAAGGTACAACCTTGGTCGCTTCACCTTCAGCATCAATTTTGCATAACCCGGCCCATTGTCCAAGCTGTTTGCGGCTACTAACCATGATGATATGAATACCATTTTCTTCGCATAGTGCACGAATAAGACGCGTGTACTCTGGATTCTCGCAGTCCTTTGCAAGGCAACAGAGACGGGCAGTGTTTCGATCGAGAACTTTGACGCATCTTAATTAAAAAAAGAACCTATTAGTACTTTTGTAATATATTTTATATTTAGCAATAAATAGGATTCTTGCGTACTCGTGAAGTCCTCGTCGAAGGCCGTCAAAAATTAGCGCCTTTTTTAGCACATTCTTGAGCGCATCAGGAACACTTAAATCTGCGATGGCAACATCTCCAACGACGTCCTCGGAAGCCATATTGATGCTTCCTCTGTCTGTCTATCTAAAGATTGAAGTTAATTTTAAAATTGATGTTTTGAACGACTTCGACATCCATTCATTGCAAAAAAAGAATTTTACGCCTTAAAATAAGTAATATATTTACCGACATTAATACCGGATTTTAGAATATTTTTGCCACAAGTAAAAAAAGAAATGAAGGTCATTCATATGATAAATATAAATCCATGTAAATTTGTGAGTACTACTAGACTTCCCTGAAATTTAAAATTAAATTTTCTGAATTTTACGTCTCGATTTGACACTGTAATGGCGCAGAAACTCAAGAGGTAGGCTACAGGGGCGAAGGTCTGTTCATAAACCTTTTTTTGGAGTCTTCCGATTTTATATTAAATATGAGTTTATAGTGCATATCAACCAGTTCATCAATTTAAATCCTTCCTCTCACCAAGAAGTACAATTTTTTAGTTGAACTTTTTCGAATTAAGAAATAGAAAAAATTTATCATTTTTATGAAAGTACTAATTTTCATGCTTTTCAGTCGCGTATCGGCTCCGGGAAAGGTTTTGCTTACAGGAGGCTATCTAATTCTAGAGCAACCTAATGCTGGAATCGTCGTATCTACTACTGCTCGATTTCATTCCACTACTCAATGGGAGAATATTGGAGACGTGAGTCTATTTAAGTTCTAATATAAGTGTGAAAAGATTGCCAGCTAGATTAGAATAGGATCTTTTTGTTTAGCAGATTTGAAGAATCAAGTGTTGACAAATGCACCATTGGAATTGTTGTTGAGAAATTGGTGTACCAGTTACAATTGTTTAAACAGTTGCATCGACAAAAGAGCCTCCATATTGAAGAATTATTAAATGTATATTTTGAAAGTCACCTAAATCAAATAAATACGGAGCGATACGTTTCAAATTAATGTAGATTTTGTCCAAATAATCATTTTTCGTTATTCAATTTTCTGGGGCATTTTTTGTAATAATATACAGAATTTCTTTTTTTGCTTCAGAGATATATTCCTAGCACACAACTTTCGAATGGTATTACAATTGAATAGATTTAGAAAATATCAAGTTTTCACTATATGCTATTTTGACCTACTTGATTTATTTGTAACAGGAGAAATCAGCTTTTGAGCCTCTGGAAATTTTTGTAGAGAGTCCACAGTTTCATGCTCGATATCGTTACACATGTACCTGGCCTGTACTTGGCGGTCTACCAAAACTAACACCGTGGTTCGTTTGAAACTTAATTATCTATGAAAATAACTGAATAATATTTATGCATTCAATACGTATATTTAGTCAAATTTAACATATTCTACTTTACAAATCCAGGAGTCAAATACTTGAAATACCAACCCATATTTCAGGCAGGTCTTTAATTAAAATTTTGAATCTTATAGTTGGGCAAATTCATTGCACTCGGGATATTTGCTTAAAGAAATCAATTTATCTTGTTGGATAGGAAATCTGCTGGCAGTATCCAAATGTGTACCATCAGGATATTATGGTTATATTCACTTTCATTGTTTCTCAGTTCACAAATGTCAGTCTAACTTGAATTTTTTCATGATTAGAGAATTGTTCTATAGCATATGAGGTAATTCTATTGATGTATGACAATATTTTTCTGGGCATTTAATTTACCAAATGCTTGTATATGAGATGCTAGTTTTTTTTCTAAATGCACATTCTATATGTATTGGGAGTTTGCTTTGATTTGGGTTCATTTTTTTAAAATTGTTAAAATGTGAATGGCAGATTAATTATTTTACAATTAGAGAGAAACAAATTTACAATTATTCTAGAACTTCTCTATTTAAATTAATCACATCAAAAGAGCCGAATGAGGAAATTGCGCGATTCGAGCCAAAACCAGATTCTTATAATAGCGACCAAACTTCATTAATTACTTCGATTCAGGCACAGTACTTTATTTCTGTACGAATTTTTTAAAAGCGCTTGCTTTAACTTCGAGTAACATTCTGGTAAACAGGTTTTGAACACTGAATTGAGGTACAGCAATAAGTGAGAAGTTTCACATTCAAGTGAAGTTCTGATGTCTAATTTTTATAGGGAAGGGCAGGCAGGAAATGATTATGTTGAATATACATTACGGTACACATTGGCCTTTTTAGAATATTTTCGGCAAATGCACACATCGCCAGACTTAAAGGGATCAATTACAATCGTTCTTGAAGCAGACAATGATTTCTACTCTCAAATTACAGCGCTCAGTGAAAGGAAATTGCCGACAACTGTGGAAGCGTTAGTATCGCTACCAAACTTTCTACCCTGTCCTATAGGTATTTTATATATGCTACACATGTTTTTTGAAAAAAATTGTTTTCTTGAAAATAACAGTACTGCAGGGTAGTATTTGACCTATGATTCCTATAAAATAAGAACAGATTTCAATGTGAGTTGCATCAAAGAGTGATTTTTTGTGAAATTGACATGAAGTTATAACAAAAAAGGAAAAATGAGAAATGTCGAATTGCCCATTTAAAAAAATTTGAATTTGCGGACAATATGCATAACAAATGATACGCGATTTAAAGAGGCAAATACAGTATTAGATTACTTTTCAGTTTATATTGAATTCATTTCAAGGTCATACTTCATTGTAATTTCTGAAACAGCCAAAAAGGGTTAAAAATAGTGATTCAGTGGCCTTTTCTAGACTTTTACTTTGAATAAGACCAAACCCTTTTTTATAGTCGATGTGTAAGAATTATCCATAAAGAAAGAAAATTTTCTAAATGAACAGTGATAAACTTATATCATGGTTACCATGCTGTTGGAATATTGATTCTTATCAATAAATGTGACTACTTTATGCATAGTTTGGTGCTTATTGAAAATGACACTAAAGAGGTTGGTTTATTTAGCAATTGATTAATGTTGACTTTGAAATTTAAAGACAAGCAACTCTTTTCATTCTAGAAGGCATAAATTTTTTGTCCATTAAAAAATCAAATAGTTAAACTGCATCAAATTAAAATATGCATTATTTTTCTCGAAAAGATCTAATATTTAGTTTTTTGGAACAGAGTTCATTAAAATGCACCAAAAAATAAAAAGAAATTAGGAAATAATTCTCTTTCCTTATAGTTCTTGTATAGTTTCGCTTGTATTATGCATGTTAACATTTTATTTGTACTTAATATTTGAAGTTAATGGCCTGGTCAAAGTTTCCAAGACTGGTATGGGAAGCTCCGCAGCTTTGATTACCTCCTTAGTAGGATCCCTATTAGCCTCATACGGGGTTATTGAACTTCCCACACCAAAAGATGCGCATTCTCAAGCTGTTGTCAATAAGGATAGTTTAAATGAAAGCATGCGCTTAACTTACAGACTTTCGCAAATATGTCATTCTGCGGCCCAAGGAAAAATTGGCAGTGGATTTGATGTTTCATCTGCTGTATATGGTACCCACATATATACACGTTTTTCGCCTTTTTTAATCTCTTCGGTTCTTGAAGCAGATGCGTTAGATGAAAAAGCATCAAAGCGGTTATATGAGGTCGTGAAGGAAATGCAGTGGGATTGTAAGAGAGATGAATTGAAGTTACCTTCGTGTTTTCGCCTTTTGATGGGGGATGTGCAAGGCGGCTCATCGACAACATCTATGGTAAGCTTTTTCGAAACGATAAACATATTTTTCAGTGCTTCTACTGATTGTTTTTAACTACGGAAAAATTCTAACATAAGTTTTCTGTTGGAGCTACTGACATAATTTGCTATATCCGAAAATGTGATGCTGAATTCGGCGCAATGATATTTTTCTTATTCCGTATAAATAAAACTTTGTTAAAATTGAATTTTTTCTATCCGAAGTTTACTTCAGCATATATTATCAAGTTTGAATTTTTGAAGATGTACAATTATAGCTCTTTTTAAATTACTTCTCTTATTTAAAATGATAATTTTAGAAAATAGTAAAAAATCTGAAACCATTTCCAAATTTTGTTATTTTTTATGATAGTATTTGCCAGAGTATCCAAAATTCAAAACTTTTGGTAAAAAAAAGGTTTTTGTATGTGGCTAAAGTTTTTCAAAAAGTCCTTCTATAACTTAAATTAATCCTAGTAGATAGAACAAATGCCATCTTGGTGTAAGAAAGTTAATAAGAAAACATCCCTGCATTCAATTTAAATCCAAATTACATATTATTCTTTTGACTTTAAACAAAACTGCACTCATTTTCTTATTAAGTGTTAATAACATTATTGGCAATCCAATTTTAATTTCTCTACACATCATATACTATAACGAACACTAATTATTATAGAATTAACTTCAATTTTAGAGGGCCCACAATAATGTTAGCAATGCATTAAAAATTTTATAGGAAAATGGGCATGTTAGCAGTATTTTGAGTTCAGTAATATTGCAAGAATTTGTATTAACAGCGATAAGAAAAAAGATTGGTACAAATTATTAGTGTTAATAGCACTAATTTCTATGTTCGACTAGCTGTATAGTGGCAATTAATGCTTCATGCATCTTCTGGCATAAAATGAAGTAATTTTATGCCGGCACGTCATTGGCATCCCTTAAACCATACCCTTCACTTTTTCCAAGTTTGGCCGACTTTAACCATTACCCCATATTTTTTATTATAATGTAGACTGCTCATTAAGTTGTGATTCGTTTATTTTGTCTACATAAATGTCGAACATGATGAATTTGTTTCAAACAAATTTTCATTTAAAACAAATAAATGAAAAAAATACGTTATTTTCGTTCAGCGTCAGATATTTGGATACAAGGAATTCATTTGGTGGTACTGACAAATTTGCTATATCTGAAGTTTATTGTTTCATGGTATTCTGCATGATTTTATAGGTCAAAGGGGTGATGAAGTGGAGATTAGATTCTAGCACCCAGCAAGAAGCTTTTGAAATTTGGAACAAACTAGCTGCTGTAAATAACAATATTAAGCATATGTTACTCTCATTAGATGATAGCTCTAGATCCCAAAGAACAGAGTTTGAGGAAATATGCCGTCTTCTTGCTGAGTTGACACCTGATTATTGGGCTGATTCTAAGTTTGAATCTCTTTTGAAATTACGGAATGAGTTTATGTTAGCACGGTCTTTGCTCAGAGAAATGGGCAGATCTTCTGGTGTACAGATTGAACCACTTCAGCAGGTATATTTCATTTATAACTGTTTTTATAGACATACATTTAGCATTCAACCAGAAATATCAATTTATATATAAATATATTTATGTAATTAATCAGGTTAAAAATCGGTGAACGGAAAAAGTAATGTGGTCTGGGCCATTCAATTTACACCATTTTATTTGTATAAATCATGTGTCTCATTTCTCATTGGTCTGAGTCGTATGTACTACTGAATCATTTCAGCATGTTTTACTTATTTTTCAGACGCAATTGGCCGATGTGACGTCATCGTTACCGGGAGTTCTTTGCTCTGGTGTGCCGGGTGCCGGAGGGGTTGATGCTATCTTTGCCATTGTCGTCCACCCATCTGCTGTGACTGCTGTTCAAAATTTGTGGTCTAACTGGCATTTACAAACTGCCGACCAACGGTACAATTATAAAATCATTTTCTTCAAATAATAATCATCTCCATCCGAACATAACGCCATGTGAAGATGTTGGCTGTACACCACTGATAATTCTTAAATTAATTTGTAACCACCCACTTCTTACATCGATCTCTCACGTAACTTTCCATAATTCAATTTCTACAATTTAAATTTAAGTCACTTAGTCTTTGATAATACTCAAATTAATTGATTTTTGTTCTAATCGAAAAATACCACAATCATCAGCAAGTTAAAAAACCTCAAAATACAAATTTTTTGCTTGAACGAAGTATTTATGCTAGACAGATATGCATACACCGATGTACAGCTAATATCTTCATATATGTAGAACATTAAAGTTATCCATCCCTCGTTATATTATGACCTCTCTAAACAAATACTGCCCGTTCGGTCATGGTTCGACTAAGCTGACTTTTTCTATTCCCTTCAAATTAATAGTGAAAGCCTCAGTCTCAGAGATTCATTTTTAAATTTTGAAAAAGATTTATTATAATTAATATGGCAGCAATCTTTGAAATTCGAAAATTAAATAAGAGAGGCAATGCTGTATTAAAGAAATTCAATTGTACAATTGTTTGCGTCCAGTGCATAAACTATTAAGAATCGTGCCTAAAGATGTTTTATTGTTTCACTGATCGTTTTAAAAGAAAAAGCTTAAGGACTGTACATATTCATTGCAATCGTATCGCACTAGGAAATATTGCAGGAGTTTCTACAACAAATGGGATTCAATAAGAATTCTTGCAGGGTTTAGTTTTATAGAAAATGGTATCATTTTTCTTGAAATTGATATTAAAGTTTTTCCAGAAGTCCAGAGCCTCATGTTTATATTTTTTCCAAACCGTTTTATTATAGCTACATTACCTGTTTGTTTTGACATGGATTCTTTAAATTTATCAAGTACTATCTGTATCAGATCAACTGTTTTGGAATTAAAATATGCTCAAGTAGTTCGTTTATTATTTCTAATTTTGATTGAAAAATGGATCATCTACGATGGTGGAATTAATTATGTAAAAAATGTATAATTGTTTAGGTGTATAGTATGTCCTCTTCTTCTGCGAAATGAGCCTGGTGGGGAATATGGTGATGGTATTGTGTGTCAGTATGTATCTCCATAATTAAAAATAAACTCAGGTATGGCGTGCTTTTTTCTACTTAAAACTTGAAAAGTAAATATTTTATTAGAATGTGCGAAAATCAGTGAAATAGCTGCCAAGAAAAAGCCGCTGCATTGTTAAAATCCTCTTAAAACCTCATAAATTTTTTCTGAAATGTGACATTTTAAGAAAAAAATGTGCTCATTATTGACTGAAAAGTCACTAATATGAGTTTTTTCTTTCAAATTCATTTCGTTCGTGACTTATACATTGTACTTAAAATCCTTCTTCTTTCAGTGGAGAATGTTACTCATAGTAATTATTTGTAAACCTATTCTACACATTTTCAAAAATATATACTATGCTAGTGGACAAAATTAAAGTTATGGTGCAAAATATGTTGCTAGCTTTGCTGCTTTTTGCTCGTTATACGTATATATCGTGAATGGTTTAGAAACGAAGCAGCTGGCTACTATTTATTGTGCGGAATCAATTTACCCATAGTAAAAGTATAATTTTGTAAAACCTATTTTTATATTACAAATCCATTTTGATACTATTTTTTCGTCAGTGTCGCTGTATTTCGTGTGAAATTACATTCGATGTATCCGAGCAAGGAAGGGCAGCGTCGATTGCTTCGATGATGTGTTATAATTTAAGCATTTTTTGTCTTTTTATAAACTCAATGTCATCATAATTGGTTTTCAAGTTCCCAAATGAGTCACACATGGCACATAATGCTGTCGACATAGATAGAACTGGAAAGATGATAAAATAACTGATAATTGAGACAATATGAAAGACAATGCAGTATACAATCAATATTTTACTACTGTACACAAAAGTTGTTTTGGGGGGCACAGGAATGCAGGCAATCCCTGACAACGGTATCGGTCTAATTGGCTTTTTCCAACCGAACTAGTATAAATGGGTCTAGTTTCTAGTCTAATACTTTAATTTCTGTTAAGTTCCTATTCATATGCTCTGGAAATTCGATAGCGTTTCATAACTCATGTTTAATCTTAACTGTTGCTATCATTACGAGATACTACGTAAGAAAATTGCAAGAATCAATTTTTTACCCGATGCAATTTATCTTAGATTGAATTGCTATGTGCATATATCACATTACCTAAGTGCAGCAAAAAATAGAATTCTGCCATATCTGTTGTACAAGTAGCGGTAGTTAAGTCCAAGACAAATAGATCTAACAAATTATATATATATATACGTATGAAGTTCTATGTAATTTTAGTATTACTACTTAGAGTCAGAGTAACTCTAAGTCTATAAGCCCGATGATGTCCAGTTATTGTACGTTGATGGCAATGAAATTCCATATGACACGTTTAAGTATAACCTTATTTTCTAAATTAATTCGATAATCTACCGCTTCTTTTGAAGGCCATCGATATTTTATGTTCACTTCATAACGAAATGTTTTGATTTTTCTAATTTGGTAGAAAATCTGACTATCGAGTAGCAAGGGAAACTACTTTTAGACTGAAAAAATACTTTAAGGATCTTTAACAAAAACAATTTCAAAAAAGGAGTTGTTTCGTATCGTTTAACAGTTTTACATCCCATTTTTTCGTATTGATAGCTTATTTTGCGGTTTGTTTTTAGCCAAAACTCATTAGAGTAATTTTAACAGAGCAAACCAGCCATGTCATATCAATTTGCAATGGAGTTGATTTTAAAAAGCCTTATTTCATTGTCAGTATTGCCTATCTTTGAGAGTTTCTTAATAAATTACCGTAACAACAGACTTCTTTCAAGTTGAATATACTGACAATTTGCTAATTTTCGAATTATTTTACTTAAAATGTAGATTAAAAAGAAAAATTACACCAGAAGCGAATACTTAGTGCTAATTTTTTTAATTTATTCTAATTTGAACGTTAGTTCATTTTATTTATAGAGCATTTTTGCATGATTTCAGGTTGGAGAGGTTTATAACCGCATAGAGAATTAATTTTTATAAACTACCTGAGGAATATTCAAATGCAATCGGTGTACATATTTAACCTGTTTAGAAAATTTATTTCAAAAAGTTTTAAATTAAAATAATCATTATCTTGCACACATATTTTTCAGTTGACATAACACATTCATGATTTTCAATCTCTAAGTGAGTTCATTTAATTTGTTACATATTCAGATTGTTAGAGTAATAGGATAGAAACACACTGGACAAAAAGAAACGAAGCAGGTTTGATAATAGCAGAGAAAGAAGTAAAAGAAAGCTGAAAACAAATAGGATATTAAGATGACGAGCAAGGCAAGTAATAATCATGTATGCAGCAACTTTTAACTTAGCAGCATAATTCCCACAAAGTAATAGTAATATTGCGCTGGGCAAAAGTGAAGTGAAGTGGGAAGAAAGTCGCAATTGTTTTGGTTCAGAGAAAGAAGTAACCTTGAAATGTGAAACCATAAGGTAATTAAAGCCAATAGCTTTTGGAAATGTATCGGAGATGAATCTTCAATGACTGATTTTACAAATAAGAGTATGTTGGGTATGTAAATGTCAGGATACTTACCAGTCCTGCTATCTTTAAATTATTACGGCATAACTGCTCAACTGTGTTTACCAATGTTTACCAATGTTTGCCTACTTTTCAGTTATATTTTGCCCATACCTTTTCTCACCTTTTGTCTCTTTTACCACATTGCGCCTGTTATCCCAACTGTACCTTAATACCAAGTTCTTTATGTCAACACCTTTGTCATAATCCTGAATGGATTATTTTGTTCTACACTTTCACAATTTGCCACATGTCATCTTTCTCATGGTTAATTGGAAATTTCTTTGATCATATTCCAAATAGTCATGTAATCAGTTCAACCAACAAAAAACTGATCCTACTTTCAAAATGTCTTCTCAAAAGTCTTCTTTACACTTCTACTCTACTTCAAATTCTATTTCAACTTGTTGGATATTATTCCAAAATCATCATCAAACTATATTTCTACTTGATTCAGCTCTATTATCAATTGCTCCACTTTATTTCTGCCAAAGGTAATTTCTAAGGATTATTTAAATAATTCTAGAATAGTCACAAGCCTACCAATCAAAATTATTGCATTTATTTATGAAGTAAAAGTTTCACTGGAGAGCCAGTTTTAAGGGCACTTCAAGAGAATATACTGTAGGAGCTAGCTGAGACATTTATTTTTTCAGTCGTCTGTTTCTGTTCATTCTTCCAAAGTTTAATGAAATTTTTATATTTTTAAATCATATTTTTGCATTGCTGTTTGTTTGTCCTCTCATACATTGGACTTCAACCCCTTAACTGAAAAACACCATCTATAGAAAGCATAACTTGCATATCATATTATTTTATCTTTCTTCTTTCATTCCATCAGTAGATCTAAAAATGTCAAAAATACTAAATAAATATTTTATTATACATAACAAGTACTTGCATGAAAGCTTCCACTGCACAATTATCTTAGTTAAAGTTGATTTTGCATATTATTGCTGCAGTTCCTACTGCCATTGTTATAGGCACAAAATTATGAGGTTCACAAGTTACTGCTGAAAGTACTTTCACTGCAGCAGTAATACCACTTGCTCCAGTACTGGCAGCAGGTAAGTATTACTAAACTTGTTTTTGCAAGAGTACTACAAACAGCAGTATTACCAACTATATTTTCTATCAACTCCTTTGAAAAGATTGTGTGACATAGATAATGAATCGAGTCTGGTTCATTATATTTCTTTTTTTAGGAAAAGAGACAAAACAATGCTTCAAACAGTTCTGAAATCACTGTGCTTGACAAATTTTATTGGAAGCATTCTTTGAAGGCAAATAAATAATGTTTGGTGCACTAATAAGGTCAGAGCTGAGATCCACAAGTTCAATAACTTTTTTGGCATCGAAATATCAAAGTTGTTTTTCATCACCTACAAAATGTGACATGTGGAGAGTCATTGCCACTAATGTAGCATTATTACTGCTTTCTGAAATCTCTGCGTGAAAAAAATTTATACTTATCGGTTTATATTGAGCAATGCCAGGATAGTACATAATTGCATCAACTTTAACTTAACTGTAAGCTATGGTATAGGCTTTAAAATACATATTCATTGCACATAGATCATTTTGGTTATTGCCATAGTAATAAGCACTGTACCATCTAAAGGGCAAACAGTAACTATTCTTCAACAATGAAATTACTGATAGCATAACTGTTATATGCTTGCATACTTTTTCCATAAAAATGACCAAGTGCCATACTAGTTCCTTCATTTAAAAGTGCATATCATGTATGCCTGCCAAGAAAGTAGGAAACAGCAATGATTAGCTCTATACTATAGGTAATATAACAGCTGTTACTTATTTTGGTGGTCCAATACCATATCTACTACATCACTTACAATCTTATGCTACAAGTTTTGTGTATAGAAAGATAGAATTTAAACAAGTTTGTCAAAAAATTAATCTGTCGGTGCATAACTGACTGATAAAAAATTTATATTTTACAGGGCTTTATTACCAGTCATTACAAAATTATTGGCAGTATACTTGGTAGCAACAAATTTTAAGGCAAAATATTTTAATGCAAAGAGAGAGATTTTTTTGCAACTCTAAAGCCACTCTTTGAAATTTGGAAATTGGTCTGATAAAAGAAGGAAAAAATTTGATGTGTTTCTCTATTACTTCCATTAATTTATAATGTTTTGATTTTTAGCAGATAAAAAAAATAAATCCGTCTTAACTCAATTTATGCTGAATATTTCATCACCACTAGCAAAATGACTATCGCTAGCACATTTCAATTACTTTGAAAAAATTGCAATATGTTGTTACAGTTGTAAAGGAATAATTTAATTTCATGCATATTACTTTTGTCTATGCATTACTAATACTAGGACTAAAAAGTATAGCATTTCTATTAAATTTTATCATCCAACACAATTTATTTGAAAGATTTCACACTCAACATAATAGAGCTTTCAAAATGTAATGCCATGAAGCACATTTAGGCAAAAGTTATGAATACTATACTAATAACGTAAACAAGCTAAACTGGTAGAGTGCATCAGCCATTTCATATTTATGCATGAATGCTTCTGTCATGATATACAGGAGTAAACTCTGTAACTTATTATTTTACCAAAAGATCCCTTTCAAAATATCTGTTAGCACAGTTCATAGTTTCTACAGTATTCCGTTATCATTTTCCATAGTGATAACTTTGCTAATATCTTGGATATCTCAGTCAGTTCATGCAGTAATATTTCAGTAACTGTTAGGAATTAACTTCCTAAAGTACTAATTATGTTTGTAGCTGCGGTACGATTCAGAAAGATTTGTGCAACTATACGATTTAAGAGGATTTGTACAATTCTGAATTGAGGAGAGTCACATTAGTAGAAGTTCAAGGAGAGTCATGCATTTTGGATTATCAGCTTACACTTTTTTGTTGTGTTCATAGAATGTTCTCACTTCTACCAACGCAAATTACTGAATGCAACATATCTATGCTAATTCTTGTCTGTTTCTTTTTGTGTTTTGACTATTGCATTCCTAATAGTAAGTCACTGGTTGGTCAACACTTTAGAAATATTGTTATGCTCCATGCAATTCAGTTTCTTTTCTTAATTTGCATTATGCTGCAACTTTGTAGTGTTATGCTGATTATAGAAAGAGCTCCTGCCAGTTTATTGTTGCTTGGTTGTTTGCCCACTGATTACTGCACATATATGTCATAGTTTCCTTTTATTTGGTTTTGCTTTTTCAGCTGCCTGTACTACATTCTTTGCTTTTCTAATAATGCTTTTATAGCTTCAACCTGAATTGCTAAAGTATATAGAACAATATTGATAACCAATTTGGCTTCGTATAATTTTTCTACAATGTATTTTATCTAGTGAATAGCTAGTACCTTGAGTAAAGTAGCTATTTGCCAACTATCTTGAATTAAGCTCATTGTACATGCTAAGATAAAGGAGGAGAAAATACAATATTATAGTATATTTATTTGTACCTAAAGTGGGGTGAATGCCAATGTAGGCAGAGAGAAAACAGCAAATCCAAAATGATTTAATAAAATATAATAGTTTTATTAATTTTATGAAGAATGAACAAATAAACGTCCCTGCTAGCTCCTGTGGTATACCCTTTTGAAGTACCCTTGAAACTGGCTCTTGAGTGAATCTTGCTGCATCTTCTAGCTCATAAATAAATGCAATAATTTCTATATATATTCTTGTGACAATTGTAGAATTACTTGTGTAGTTCTAAGTTATTGTCTTTGGCAGAAATGAAGCAGAGCAAAGTGGAGTAATTGATAAAGGGCCGATTTTAATGGGATTAAAGCTCTGATGACTGTTCTAGAATAATATCCAGTCAGTTGAAGCGGAGTTTCAAGTCGGTAAAGAAGAGTTATGGGGGAGCATGATGAAAATAGAACCATTCTTTTGTAGGTTGAACTAGCTGTGGAAAATAATCCAAGAAGTTTCCAAGTAGCCATAAGAAAGATGACACGTGGCAATTTGTAAAGTAGGTGCATAAAGGATTCCATAAAGGATTGTGGCAAAGGTGTAGACATAAGGGGTTTTGCATTTAAGGCATAAATAGGATAAAAGGCGCAAAGAGGTAAAAATCATAGAAAAGGTGTAGGCAAAATATAGGTGAGTAAAGGCAAATATTGGTAAACATAGCTGAGTGGTTGTGCCGCAATGACTCAAAGAGATAGCAGGACTGGCAAATATCCTAACAGTACAAATCTTGCATTTTTTAGAATACCAAACTAGAGCAGTGCATTGATGTATTACTTGCAATTTTAAGATAAATGAAATAAAAACTTTGTCTAATGGACTTACTTCTATTTTCTTATGTACATTGCATTCTCGTGGCATTTTACGAAGCAGTTTAAGCCCTAAATGCTCCATTATTAACTTCACTTTTATGATGCTATTTTTGCCAAGAGAGTATCTTATGATAATATTCTGGCCAAGAAGTTTATGCTTCAAAAACTGTCATTTTGAAATAGTTGAGAGTAAGGAACTGTTAGCAGGAAAATAAGAGTTCATTGCTATTTTTCAAAATAAACAAAAGTAATGTCTTCAACACTAAAAAAAAGGGCATGAAATCCTATACTCAAAACAAACATGGGAGACAGGAACAAAAAAAACAATATTGCCATAAAGACATATGTAGTACCCTGGTGTGCAGCTGGTGCAGATATGGCAGAAAAAATGAATATAATTTTAAATGCTTTTTGTGAAATCAATAAAGAAAGGAGCAATCAAGATAGATTGGATAATAATGAACCTAAGCATTCTGAGAATGCACCAAATTGCTGCATGGAGCCGTCTACTATGCTTTTTTAATAATCTATCAATACAGCTGGCTGAAAAGTGTTTAACTCTAAAGAATGTACAACGGAAGCAATTAATTGACATATGCACTATGATGTTTAGGTCATCATAAGATAATTTAGGGCAATTTTGAGGAAGTAAACTGTCTAACACTGTAACCTTCACTACACAAAACAATGAGTACTACATTGTTTCTCTCCCTGCTACCATAAACCGAAAAATTTAATGGTGCCAGCATAGGATGCTTGTATGCAGATTACTTTCAGGTCGAAAAGCATTATTGTATAGTTTAAAAGTAATTGCATACCTGAAACAGCAATGGACACTGCTCCTTTCAGCTAATGTTGATTTAGCTTGACTAAATATTTTTCAAATTTGACGAATGACTTTCTGCACTAACATCTCCTTATCATTTTATATTCAATAATGGTCCATAGTTGTACCGCATTTGGGCGATAAGTTCATGCAGTTTTAATGGATGCGTAAATAAATTTATTTGAATCCAATATCAAGACCTTCCCAACAAAATAATTCTTTAAATATTTATCAAATATTGACCCTTTCAATGTCAACGCAAAACTTTGCTGTAAATATTTAAATTTGAACACAGCTCAAAATAGAAAAATAGAAATGTAATCAAGGCTACAACACTTCAACTTTTTTGTAACAACTCTAAAATTTTATAACAGCGAAAAACATTTTTGAATAATAGTGCCGCGAAATACCTAACTTTTCATTCATTCTTTAATTTTTTATCTTGAAAGGAATGAAAACAGAAATGTAGTAGGCTTCTATCACAGTTGAAGATCACTCAGCACTACAATATCCAATGAAAATAATTATATATATAAAATAATAACAATATTATGTATAAATAGATGAATGCAGTTATAAAATATTCTAATATTTATATTGAAGGAGCTGTCTCTTTTGCAGCTGCAGCAATAATCATATCTGCCATTGACACTGGAGCTGATTTCTTTGAAATTTTTTGTCTGCAATATAGATTAAGATGCTATGAATAGTCGAATATTTTTTGACAACAGAAATGGGGAATGCCAATTAATTATATAGAGGGCATTAATAAAGGTAGACGTCCATAATTATATTTTACTATAAAACTCTTCAAGAAGTTTATCAAATATTCAATAACTTGACAAACTGTTATTTCATTGCTATGAAATACTAAAATGGAGAGTGGTCAACTTACACAGTATTGGTTTTTAATAACTGATATAATTAGCTCTGATCATCATGAGAGAAGAATACTATAGATGCTGAAACTTACAAAAATTGCAAATAGCATATCAACTTCAAAATGCATGCATTCACATATACATAGAGTCAAACCCTTCTATATGATTAGCACCGAACCAATCATTCAGCAATACTTTAAAAAGATATAAAATCTTACGACTTTATTATATTTATATTTTTTTGGCAGCATAGATTGGAGTAAGGCTAATTTGTGATTATATATTCTGTAATTTTGAATGGCTAATTTATCTGAAAAATCAAAAGCTTACCGGCTACTGGAGCTTGATAGAGATGTAATTTTTGCACTTGGCGGTTTTCGTAAGCCAACAGTTTCCTTTTGATTCACTTTTGGCATTGAAATAACCAAGTTGCCAGTAGTTTTACTTCTAAAAATGCAAAAATCAGATACTCAAATAGTATACCATTCAAATATAAATGCTTTGTATTAAAATATACTGAATATTTTTTAGAATATGAAACATTACACAGACATACTTGTTCTGGTTCCGAAAGTAATGGGTTCATATCCCACTTACAATTTTTTTTAATTCTACAATAATGCATTAAAAAATAATATGCTTTTCAAACCGAATATGTAAAAAAAATGTTCCAAAAAATCATAATAAATTGTCTTACTTTATTCTTACCTTTGAGCTTTTGTTGCGCCAGAATTGACTTCAACTGGCAAATTTAACCTAAGGACTTTACCCTTTATTACGACGCTTACATACTGAGGGTGTGCATCTACGTCTATAAGAGAAGAATCCAAAAACCTGTATATATAAAACTGATGCAATAAGTATGTATGAACAGATTTTTTATAAAATAGTAAATAAAGATATGTATCTTTTAAATGATAAATATATCAATCCATTTCAGATGAATGTAAAAAAATTAGATTATATGCCATCAGCAATATATAAAGATAAGAGAAAAATATAATTATGCATAGATACATTTCAAACTAGTATTTCTTAGAGAAATATGTACATATATATATATATATATATGTTTGCGTGTGCATAGAGCACAAATTTTTATAATGCACTTGTACGTATAAAAACTAAAAAATCAAATATTAGGCACATCAAGTAGAAAAAAAGGGATTCATCAATAAGAATAAATTTAACAGTTGCATATTCATGTATGTATACTATGCGCGACTACGTAAAACCAAATGTATATAAAGAATACGACTATAGGAAAAAAATTAAATAAAGGTTGAACATTTATGTACAATACTAATTTATATGCTATACATGACCTACTTGCAAGAAAAAATTACAGAAATGTTGAATGTCTACATACAATATCATATTTATTACACATAGTAAAGCAATACCATAAAAAAAGATAATTGGTATTTTGTAAAATGTAAACAATGCAGAATTTTTTGTATTGTGAGGTTCAGATAAATTGTAATAAAAAATTGATTGGATTACCTGGGAACTTCAATATCTAAGCGTAACTGTCCAGGATCAGTGTGTTCATCAAATGAAAAGTTAAGTTTACCCTCATTACATTGGCGAATCGAGTCTCCCACTTCATTCTGTCGAGCCTATCAAAACAAGGAGAATTGTACTACAGTAAGCTGTGGATATAATGAATTCGCTTTTAGCAGATTTTCACTTATAATAAATGAACTAAAAGTCATATTAAGCCAAGTTCACTGTAAGATTTTAGGTTATAATGAATTTTGGATACAACGAATTAACGCAGTGATTTGACAGATTCATTATATCTGATATTGATAGATTATCAAATCTTTGGAAGGTAAAAATTTTGCAACCTATCAATGGTGATTCCAAATATTGACTTTTCAAATCTTAATCTCAACAAATGAAATTAAATTTGTAGTAAAAGTTTGTTCGCATTAGTAAGTTGTTCAATGTTCGAGTTTAACTGTTTTGATGTGCTAACTCGTTAAGATATAAGTGCAATTGTTATATAAACTGTTAGGAAAATTCAAAAAAGGAATTTCTGTTTCTCCGAAAAAAAAGTATCTTGCTCATAAGTAGCATGCTAGTTCAAAAATTTAGAGCAAGTACTTGAAATGAAAATATACATTATCTAACATATATACAATAAGTGATGCATTTACAGAATAGTTTACTTTACCACCATAAAATATTCATTCAAAGCATTTTGAATAACCAAATGTTCTAGAACAGTAAAGATAATAAACCATTCTTTTCCAAAAATGCCGAACAGGCAAAATAACTTTGTTACTTCTATACAAAATCAATGTATAACCAATTTCAAAAAGAAATAAATTAGAACAATGAGAGCATGAACTATTTCATTTTTTTAAGAATATACCAGGTTACAGATATAATAATTTTTTTAATTCATATAAGATTGGTTCAAAGCCAATTTTGAAGAGCCAATGTTCTACGATCAAAACAATTTTGAACCATTCATTTCAATAAAAAATACCATTCAAAAAGAAGTTTTTTTTTCAGTGAATGAAAATAGTTCTAGAACAATTGAGAGCAACTAAAGGAAAAATATTGAAATTAAATGGTTGCGTATAGTATTTATTTGTGGCAGACAAAAATTTCAAGAAAATTGATTTGGTATCACTGATAATATACGATCTCAATTTTTTTTTCTTTCCATAAGCACACTATGTGGTCAATAAAAATAACCATGCAATGGCGAACCTTTTAAAATGGTTCTTATATTATAGAATAATTACATTACTCATAATAGTTCATATAAATACCTTATGAATAGCTGCTTCATGCTCTTCCTCAAAATTTCTTGAAAAAAATAATGGACATTTTTAATGTATTTTTGAAGATATTTAAAACCTATTGTAAGATGTTCTTTACAAACCAAACCACAGTCAACTTTAAATATGAATTCACTTTCAATGAATTTTTACTTAAAAAGAATAAAGAAAAAAGTCACATTGGATCAAGCTCAGCTTCAGATTTTTAAACATGACAAATTTCGGATATGAAGAATAAATTCGGTGGTCCCCACAGGTTTACTCTATCCAAAGTAACTGTATACCAATTGCCAGAAACTAAGGTAAGAAACGAAAGATCACAGCAACTAAAATATAATGCATTACCATGTGAAGTATGATTTTAACCAATAAAAAACAGCGAATTTTTGAATAATCTAACATACTCAATGAAAAATTTTGCCTAAGTCACTACGAAAAATCGTTCAGGGCATGCATTATTATATAAGTACAAGCAAGCTTTATCTGAACAAATCATGCCTAAAGAAGCTTTCAAGCAATTAAATCTGAAAGATTTAATCAATTTCTCTATTGGTAGGAATCTTTATAAAAAAAGGGTTGAAAATTGAATAATCGTTACAACTAAATTATCGCCCGGGAGTAAGAAGGAGATCTTATAACTTCAATCAAAGTTTCAATGGTCACCAAAACACTCTGTTTAAAAAAGTAATTCTTTTTTAGGAAAAGTTGCTATTTTTGCTCAAATGCAATGATTATTTTATAGCTGTGCACATAACGCAAAAAACGCTATATAAATTCAAGAATGAAAAAAAATAAACTAAATATTAATTTTATCGTTGAACGCTAATAAAAAAGAAAAATAAGTAATTTTCAATAACAGACAGTATGGTTCATCGTCACAACAATGCAATGAAAAATACTCCATTTAGGACACTTTTTGAGATACCCAATGTTGAAGTCAATGTACCCAGCATCAGTATGATCTATACTACAAAATTGATGCATTATTACTGTAAAAGTATTCTGTAATGATTGATATTGACATACTGAAATCAAAAAAACATATTGGCTACCTTTGCTTCGGTAAATTTGACCTTTGGCGCTCATCTTTTTCCTTCTTTTGTTCTGCTAACTCTCGATATATCTTACAAGTGAAATTAAAAATAAAAATAAAATTCGATTTGAAACTAGAGAAGTTCTTAAATGTCATATGTAGTTGAATCTAGTCATATGATTTTGTCATTATAATAGCAGAATAAATAAGTTTTCTTAACTAATTTAACCAAACATAGAGTATTCATTGAAAGGATTTATGAATGAACAGGAGCAAAGTGATATCTAAATCAAGTCAAGACAGGATAGTAAGGTAATGTTTTCAAATAAGAGAAGAATCAATCAAACTATGCAGAATTCATTATAGCCAGATGTGTAATATTAATTGGAAAACCATGTGTAAATGCACACACCTTTGTTCGAACTTCAGGGGTATGAGGAGTTTTTTCATCCGCCAAGTTCATATTTTTTAGGTCACTCTACAAATATAAAGAAAAATATTTTAAAGGCTTCTCAACAAAGTTTTAGAATGATAAACTAAAAAAATTGACCCAAATCAATAATATCAAAAAAGTTGACGGGGGAATAGCAGTTTTAATATGTATTATAATCAAATTTTCCCGAGGGAAAAAATTGCATAATACAGAAGATATTGTAATTGCAAAAATAAATATGTATAGCTATGAAAATTTTCTATGCATGATGCATTTTTATTATTAATTTAGCCTGTTGTTTCAACACATTTATCATAGGACTGTGCCTCATCCTCTAAAGCACAACCTTAAACAACTACTAAACCAATACAAATGGTAATAAATTTATACGTGAAAATCATTTTTACGGACATGTTCTCATCACAGTGTGTAGCATTACTTGAAAACATTTAAATGTCTCTATTTATGTAGATAGACACAAAAATACTTTTTAAATTACATTTGTAACATTAAAATCCAAATTCACAGAATACCGACCTGTTTTTTTAACTGAATCTTTGTTAATTATGATCTTTTGTGCTTATTGGGCAAATTTGTTTCAATTGAGACCTATATGTAAATCCCAACCAGCAAAATCAATATATCTGATTGGATGAAAAAACCTACTGTCTTACCAAAAATGATGTGCTCTGTCTTTCAATGAGTGGAAAATTGAGGTAGCTATATTCAAATACATGGGTTGATATTTTAAAAAAGCAAAATCATTAATAAAAATGGGGTTTCAAAAGTCTATGGATATTATTTCCGGAAAAATTGTCACCATAAGATAAAGATTATTTAAATTGTCCTATAATTTATATTATTTGTTCTGGAAATTAATCTTTATCAAAGGAGAAATTTAGAACAATTTTTTTCGGTACCTCAAGAATAACCCCACCGTGTGCTGGTTTGCTTGAAACATCTGATATAAAATGTATGTTAATTAATAATTTCTGTAAATTTATGTGCATATGAATTCAAAACACTGATACAAATTCACATACGGCTGATGCATTACAATAAGAAAACTCTTGAAAAAGTTAAGACAAAGCTAAAGGATATATTCGAATAGAATCTTCAAAATTTTTTGAAGTAACGATTTTATTTTCAACTCATTATAAGTGTATTTGAATAGGGATATATATGACTGCATTGAATAACATTTAAAAACTGTAAAGTTTAGGGACAATTCAAATATAACTTCATTGGACTCTATATGGAGGAAGATGGCAGTTTTTTTTACCTCTGGCAAGAAATTAATATTCCAAACAAATTTATAAAGTTTTCTTAATAAATACCTTGGATTTTTGGTTCTGCAGGGTCCAATGTGAAACTTTTTTGTGCCTTTTCAGCTTTCACTCTTACTGACAACTCAAGCAGTTCCACCTATTCCATTTTTAAAAAAGGACTTCAAAATATAATTCAGAAAATTTCAAAAAGAAAAAAATGTTGATATTATATTGGTAACATCGAAACTAAATAATAAAAAAATTGTTAATTGTTATATAAAACGTGATTTCAAAAAAGCAGGCATAATTCCACAAAATCATTATATTTTCAGAGTTGAATCAGCAACACTTTTTATTGCATGACATATTTTCATATCAATCACAATTGTACTGGATAAAACGGCACATTAAAAGATTCAAATTCTACAGTTTAACTGATCAGTCATTACTGGCCACCTATATTGGGCAAACACCTTAAATAGGACATATTCGAAGAGCCACAAAATTATTAATATCAATGTACAGTTTTAAAGTGAATCTGCATGAAATTATTGCAATTATTCCAGCCATTTTGAAATAGTTTTTTTCATATACTAAATTAAATAGAGAAGTTAATTGTGGGGAAGGGGGTTCAAACGACAGAATCTATGTATTATCGGAGTAGATATGAAAATATTGCATACCTCTAGTGATGATACCTGCTGCTGGGCAGTGATTTGCATTGATACAGTGATTTCAGTCCCGTCCAAACGTTGCAGATGAGGTAAACAGGCGATTACATACATATTGAAGCCATCCCACTTAGTCTGATTTAAAAAAAAGTATGATATACGAATTTCATTGCTCGAATAAAAAACTTATTTTAAAATGATAGATGGTTTTTGATATAGATGAAGATATCACTATTTAGAAAAACGAGTAGTAAATGTAAACATACATAGTTCATGTATGGATTCAAACCATAAGTAACTCATATTTGTTATAAACTATATTTTGAATTTTAATGAAATTTTGAAAAATATGCAGAGCAATGATGCTGCGTTGCAACTAATAGTATTTTCCAGAAATTTTTAAAATGCATTTTTAATTTGTTTTCAACTTTGTAGGTTATTTTTCAGTGTGAGGTTCTCATAAAAAGCTCAGTGATATGAATACGTTCTACCATTAAATGGATAATTATCGCTGCATTCAAAAAAGAAAAGTATGCAGTTTAAAATTTAGTTGTTGTACATTGTAGAAGCATAGCCTTAAATTTGTTCCTGCATAGCATAAACTAATCAGAAAGCCATAAGCATCCGAAATTCGAAATAAATTATTATTTCAGTTTCCAATTCTTTTATCAGTAATAATTCATAAATTCGTTACCTGTGCTGGGTTCCCCATCATATAAAGCTCTGCAAGATTAGTGCACTCTCGCAGGTGGTCAATGCCTCTTTTTAGATGGTCTAGATCGATGAAATTTAATGTCAAGTCTAGTTTCTCTAACATTTCGCAGGATCTGAATAAAGGGTTTACATAAACACGGTCTGAAGATAATTTTAAATAAGTTAAATTTTACACTTACCCTAATCCCTCGATAACGGTGATGTTGTTCAATGCAAGATTAAGGTATTCTAGTTCTTTAAAATGATGCAAATTTTCGATCTTGCTTATGATATTGTTCTGAATATATCAAAAGCATACTTTGACCGCTAATAGAAAATAGTGATTCTGACATAAAGAAATTACCTGTAAGTAAATAATTTTCAAGTGTTTGCACGTTTTTCCAAGTAGAGGGCTGATGCTCTCAATTTCTTCTTGATGGAGGGATATCTCCTCCAAGCTATGAATGAGGCCCTCATTATGTTCTGACCTTTTTCGAATGAGCTCAAGAGTGATCGGTGCCATCGTATCTCACAAAATTGTAAACAATTCGACAAGATTTTATTAGGCAGCGAAAATCTTGATGTTTAAAGATTTGAAAAAACGTTTTTCTATGCACAGATCAACTCTAAGATTTAACAGATATATAACTGTCAATTTACCCGTATTAATATATGCGTTTGATCTACACTAAAAAAGTATGGTCAACATACTAGCAAGTCCATTGATTTGCTGATCAACCTAAAAAGTCAAGGTATCAAGAATTCATTTTATTACATAGACTATAATGTCAATGCATTCAATGGTCTGTTCATTTTGATGCAGATGCCCATGCGCCATTTCCAAGTTGTGGGGCGAAAAATGCCCACAGAAATCGAACCTAATCCGTCGGCATTTAGGATGAAAGTGTTCGCCGAAACCAGAGTAAAAGCCATTTCTAGCTTCTGGTACTTGATTCATCAAATGCGGAAGATGAAGAAAACCACTGGCGAGATCTTGGATGTTGTCGAGGTGATGCATGTTTGACTAAATTTTGAATTATTTGCTCCTCGACAATTTTTTCTATTTTTCCTTGAATTTTAATTGAAATACATTGATTAAGTTAATTTTTAATTTTTTTTATTTCTAAGCAAGGTTTTGATATATCCATATTATTTATGCATATTTATATTATGTGATTTTAATCGGGATGATTTGACGAAAACTTTCATCCTTTCAAGGATAATTATAGATACCAAGTATTCGGACTCCTATATGTCGAATTTTATTTTGGTACAGTTGCCTCTGTGCAATATTTCGTGAATTTTTTTGCGATGAAATAATGTTGAAAGTTTAAATTTTTATTTCAGCTCAAAGAAAAAAATGCCAATATCATCAAATTTTATGGCATCTGGTTGAGGTATGACTCTCGTTCCGGTACACACAATATGTACCGTGAATACAGAGATCTTACACTTACTGGTGCGGTCGAACAAATGTACAGCGAAATGGCTGGTCGACATAGGTGCCGTCCTCGCTCAATTCAAATTATCCGAACTGGTATCATTCAGCCAAAGAATACCAAAAAATCTCAGATGGAACAGTTCAAGGTATTTCTATCCATAAAAGTATCGAAGTGAAATTTATTTACCTATATTGTAGAAAAATTCAACATAAACAGTTACTGCGTACATGCCTCGATGTGCTTTTTTATCGAAAGCTTCTCATTTGACATATAGCGAAGGCTATAACATGAGTTCTTTTCTGTGTACATCTTCAGTACGCATGCCTAACTTTTTCAAATGTTGGATATTTCGCATATTTTTTTAATATTTATTAATGAATGTGGGGTAGAAATAAATAGTGGCGCATCATCAATGCCATTAGTAAATGTTCAAATTTTTTGTAATCACGAAAGTTTTTTAAAAAATGAATTCCACACATTAAAAAGTGTCATTGTTACCAATTCTAAATTTTAGAGCCCCATAATTGTCTGATATGGTATAATTATACGAATACCAGTATATTCTAATTAGACCCTGACATCGTGATCCGTGGAAGTCTTTGAGAATACTCTATGTAATACAAAATTTCTAAATTATCTTCTCTATCACTATAGTTGTTTTAAAAGATAAGGCTAAATCCTCAATTGCAAGGTTTCACAAATCCAGTTATTTCATGTATAAAATCAATGTCGATGACTAGATTCACGTATCCCCTTCCTGATTGCCTCATGCCATCAAATTTTTTAATATGAACTTAAAGTCCCATGAGTAAATCATGCACGGGGAGAGGGGGCATAGTATTCAATAGTGCTGATATATTGTTTGATAAATCTAATTCATATATTTATTAATTATTTTATAAATCAATGTTCTACAAAGTTATACATTTTCTATTGATATCTCTAATCCAATCAATTCTTTAACTGATAGGTTTTTTATAACCAATAGTATCATTTTATGGAACATCAATTACTCAAAAATTTTGCATGAAGAAAACATACGCCGCTCAGAATGCATACTTTTTAAAATTATTGATCTTAAAACAATCCTTTTTTAGTTCTTTTGCCCATATTTTTGCGCATCGTTAAGAGAATTTGGCTCCTACTACGTTGCTTTTTTTCATATAATTTTTGAACATTTTTTCATGGATATGTGCTTCTTTGCGAATGAGATTGCAGTATATATATACTTTTGAAGTGTGAATATGTGTGCAATTTTTTCTCGTTAGAAAATTGAATTGCAATTCATTAATAGATATTTTATAATTTTCTGAGAAATTTAATAAATGGTCCAGATAGAGCTTTATACATAATTACTAATGTATAGAATTATCAATTCGTTGATTTTGAACTGTGAAGGACGGATAAGCAAATGTTTAAAGTAACCAATTAGTCATTTTGTGTTTATTGCAGACTTTGAAGATTAAGTTTCCTTTACCACATCGTATTCCTCGCCCTCCTTCGAAGAAGTACCGCTCAACTTTCAAGTCCAAACGTCCAAGTACTCACTTCGGTTAATCGAGCAGTGCATAAGACCTACTTCAATGTATGTTTGCACATTGACCTTTTCTGGTTGATAAAAAATATTGTTGTATCCTTTGTTTTTCTTTGTTTTAACCTAAATATTAAGTTATTTTTTTGAGTGTGGGACACATAATACAACAAATTGTTTAAAAATATTGATTTGGCAATATTTATCATAAATATTGTAGCGTATGAAATTGCACATTTTTTAATGTTCCATATGTGGTCCTTATCTTGCATAAAAGATTAAAATTTAGCATAATATTTGGAATGCCATACTATTAGTTACTGCTGTACAAATAGTCAGATCGAAAAAAGGGAATAGTGCATAGCCAAGTTACAGTTCAGAACCGTTGCATAATAGTGTTACAATTTGGGCTCTAAGCATGTAAATCCTTGACTTACATTCGGAGACAAATAAATATTTTGCCTTACAAAATTTTTGTGAAAGAAGATTGCAAAAGCACTTCTCTCATACAATTTATGACATTTATTGTGTTAGTACTATTTCAACAGCTAAAATAAAAATATTTTGCTTTCTTGAAGTGCACTTGAATTTTATGACGACCAATCTAGTTATGTCAAGTACTTTTTAACAGGTAACGGAGAATAAACGTCGTGGAAAATCATCCGATAAAACTGTAGGTGGAAGATTACTTCAACCAATAACGTTATTCAGAAAATCAAAGTAACCAATAACAATTTATAACTATGGAAACAATTTTCAACTAGGACATGCATTTTAATGTATACTCACGGCACTACAGATAAAAGAGAAAACATAGATACCAATAGAGTGAATATTTTCTCAAGATGGCATGTTATCACTTAGAGTAATTAGTGAAGAGGGAAAAAGAAAGAATACTGATTATCATTGAATTCATAATGATAATACAAGCATGTACATATTTTTATATAGCATTTCTGTACACATTTGTTTGAATAAAAAAGTTTCCTTAAAAGTAGGCATTATTTGCATTTCTTACCTGCAGTCACCCAAAGATGAGGCAAATGGGCTTGACCTCACTGTTCAAAGTGACACCTAAATCATTAGAACCCCCCCCCCAGGCCATTGTATCAGTGCACAGCCCACACTTCAGAATGCCAAGAGATTACCATTGTTGAAAAAGCAAGACAAATGTTTTTGTTTTGAAATATATTTTTATTCCTGCACCATCATCTATGTTACACCTTCAGCATGCAAAAGTCAAGCAATCAATGATTACATCACTTCATGCATCATCAATTTCAGTGTGTTGCTATCTGTCAGAATCTAATATGTTTTTACTGTGTGATTCGTCTTAGAATCACAACTCATTTATATGTTATAATGTTCATGTACGATTCCTTCAGGGAGTCATATTTTTGGTTTAATCTAATTTGTCTTGTATGCACGTAGAATAAGTTGTAAGGTGTTGACAAGATTCATTCTTGTCGACACATGAGACAAGGCTCATATAATTGCATTATCCATGTAAAATTTTTGTGCTCCTTGTTTTGATTTTACTTCTTGACTTACGCATTAGCACGGTTAGTTAGTCTTAATACAATACTGCTACAAGTTTTGGAATCTTGCTGTGGGTTAAGTCCTTGTTTCTTTATCTCTATCTAGTTTATAAGTTGATACAATTATTTCTGCCTTCTTTTGTTTTAGTTTTACTTATCATTCTTGCTTTGTTACGATTATAGCATTGTGGTATCTTCTCTTTCGATTTTTCAATTATTTTGATACTTGTACAATCCCAATTTTCATATTCAGGATTTGAATTTACTTTTAAAAAACTTATTATTTGTT
>JAULBW010063856.1:0-47405 GCA_032358265.1 Vaucheria bursata
TTCATGAACGAATCTAGTTGAATTGTGTATTGCAGCTATAAAAGAGAATTAACTCTGTAAGAGGTTAATTCCTGACACTGAGCACAAAAAGAGAAAACAGTTTTCAGATGCTGAAATTTGTGAAAGAGTTGATGCATTAAATTCCTTACACCTTCCTTCTCAGTTTAAGAATCAAAACCTTTAAGCTTTGCAAAATGAGACTAGCTTAGCGCATAGCCTTCAAGCAAAATTAAAAAAATGAATGCGTATTGAGGATAGTGATGATACGAACAAAGTTCTCTCTACAGATATTCTTGTGAAACTTAAAATAAATGCAAATCTTAATGGTGCACTAAGAATCAAATGCTACAAGACTAATTGCTCTGGTAAAGAAACAATGGAGCCTGAAATACAGCCTAAAAAGAAGCTCACATACGTAGATGTAGCTGATTTGCTAGTAAAGTTTGAAGTGGAATCTTGCAACGCAGATTTGTTTGAAGCAGTATTTGTACTTTGAACTGTGAAAAAGAACTATTTATTGCAGCAAGTCATGCAAAAAGGAGACTACAATTGACAATTTCTTCAAAAAATAATGAAATCTTAGATCTCTCTAGTTTCATCACATTGCTTTTATATTTTTTCCTCATACTATTCAGTTTCTATTTTGTATAACATACTATCCATGACTACAGTTAAAAGTTTAAAATATACTATAATTTCTCTATGTACTAATGCATAAGAAATTTGATTAGGGGGGAGTCATTTATGGTATATTCACAAATACTTAAGGATTAATTTTTTAGAATTTTGCAAGAAAAACCCCAAAAGTTAGTGATTAATTAAAGAAGCTTGGCAAAAAGTCTCAAAATTCCATTGTAACATTTGGAAATATTGCTCGACCAATTTTCTAAGCCCTAGGATAGCGAGTTAAATCCCAGGCTAGCGAGTTAAACCCCAGGCTAGCGCATCAGCCCTTGCTTTGCTCAAACATTCCTTGCACACTCCCTAAAGCTCTTGTGTGCTAGTGCTTACAAAATTCATGTTTCTCATCTTAGTAAATGTGAGGGATTGATCGGTGCATTGAATTGCATAGAAGAAACTATGATGGTGATAACTTGGCTTGCAACTTGACCCATATATTTCTGTCTTTAATTCACCAGTTATATTTGCCTTTCTTTGGAAAATGTTGAGCAATTGGGACGTGTAGCGTATATTTTAATCTGCGGTATTTTGTGCCAGATTCATTGTAATGCTGGGTTCGATATAATGATGGCTTTTAACACTTATACAACCTGGAATTATATAGCGCCCCATTGTACCCTACGGAATATTCCTGGAATTTGTGTATTGCAATCTGATTCTGATGCAATCAATAATTTCCAATATCATATTCTGATGCAATTAATAATGTCCAGTATCCGACTCTGATGCAATTAGCAATTTCTGATATCTTATTCTGATGCTAATAATAATTTCCAGTATCTGACTCTGATGCAATTAGCAATTTCTGATATCTTATTCTGATGCTAATAATAATTTCCAGTTTCTGATTCTGATGCAATTAATAATTTCCAGTATCTGATTCTGATGTAAATAATAATTTCCAGTATCTGATTCTGATGCAAATAATGATTTCCGATATCCGATTCTGATGCAATTAATAGTTTTCAGTATCTAATTTTAATTCATTCAGTTTTAGTATTGCTGATATTCGATGCATTGAATACCGCCTTACTATTCGCACGAATAAATATTCCACTGCTGTTCAGGTCACCTCAGGTTCTATGAATACTCGGACCTTGCAGCCCGGTGATCACATTTACGTCTGGAGATATTACGGAATTATACGTTATCAGCACCACGGAATCGTTATTGGAACTAATATTGGCAATGTAATAACCGTGGTACATTTTTTAAGTGGAAATCAAGGAGTGCGTCGAGACACTCTCCCCGTTTTTCTCACTAATGAAGACGGATTAAGAGACGAATTTAGATATGCTGAATACGGATGCTCTTATATAAGTGCAAGTTTGTCGGTATAAAATAAATTTGATTAACTCAATCTAATATTGTTATACTCGCCTGAGGATATTTGCATCAAATTTTCATATTGCGAAATCGAACATTGAATTATTTCAATTTTATTTAATTCACGCACTTCAATTCTATCAGGATCAAAATGTAAATTGGATTTCAAAAATCTTTGTTGAGAAATCAACAGTTTTAGTCTTCCTATTAAATATACCATTGTCTAATTTAATGTTTTTACAATTTTGTTTACAGAGGGAGGCTTTGTATACAAGACATGCTCTTCCAGCATATATAACTGTCAGGCTGGCACTTGCTGCTTTACAAGGTCAATTTATACGCAAAGATCCAATGTTATCATTTTTTGATTTATTCGCACAGAACAAAGTATTCTACACTGTATGTTAAATTTACACATTGTCAATCAAAGCAAAGGCTATTGGTGAAAATTTTACAGAAGATATTCTTTTGATGAATTTAGCATGAAAAGTTTTTTATTACAAATTCATATAATTTACTGTTATTACCTCATTAAAAATTTTTTTGATTCAAACTGAATCATGTATTCCTACGATTGGGTCAATAGATACATGTAATTCATGTAGAACTTACTATCTTAAACTTTATATTTTGCATACAGCTCTAAAACAAATCTATAACTTTATACACCATTTCTGTAGGCAATCATGATGGATGGGCAAATGTAGCATACGATACTGTATCAAATAATAGTGAATCATTTGCCACTTATTGCAAATTGGGTCAACGACCTTTGTTTCCTCGACAGTCCACTAGAGTAATTGGTAAGAGTTTGTATATCAATCATAGTCAAAATTTTCAATTTAGCTGCAACATTTTTGATTGTCTATAAGAGTTATCCTATTATATAGACCTCCATTCTGAGTTTTATCTCTTGTATAAGATCTTAAGTCTTTGAGTGTATGCGTGTGTGAATTTTTTAGATTCATAAGCTGTGCATATGCACATATATTGATATGTACATCTATAGCATTTATTAACATGATTTATATCAAATGATTGTAGCACAATTTCATATCTGTGCATAAATTTAGCATTAGGAACATTGGGAACATTGTCGAGCGGTGCAGGTACTGCTTTTGCAATTGGCTATCATGCAGCAGCGGGCAGTATAGGTGTTGCACTTGCAGTTAGTTCTCATGCAGCAGCCACTACGGGCGCTGCACATGCAATTGGTTCATCTGCAATCGTTGCGAGTATTACGTGTAGCATGTTTTATATATCAGTAATACCAAAAATCTAGTACTAGTTTTTAGTGATGAAATTAGAAAAATTAGGCGCTCATGATAAATATCTGTCTATATATATGGATACGTATCAATTGTATCAACCAGTGTTCTTACAAATTATATGCATGAAAAATTCGATATATTATTTTGTCTTCTCTTCATCACTATAGTTGCAAAGCAGTCTTACATGTGCATGATCTGATACGTTGAATAAAAAGTACAAGTTTGCAATTGGAAAGACTGGAAAAAAAGTAACTGGTCAAAAAACTGTTATAATTAAATGATTTAGGTTGCCTTTATTCAATGTAATTTTTATTAATGTTGCAACAATAGTACTGAAAAAATTGTGATTTATTTCTCATGTGTTCATGTCATCCACAGAAGTACTTCACAGCTGAATATGAACTTTTCTGTTTTTTTCAGTAAAATTTTGTGTTGCTGTTAGCTGAAATGCAAGAACTGCTAATGTGATACAGTATACTACTTTTTTTACTTCATTTCCAGGGTACAGCCGCAGTAGGTGCAGTAGCTACAGGTGCAGTAGATTACGTTAGAAATCATATAGCAGATCGCGTCATTGATGAGGGCATCAATATTGCTGGAGCAGCCATAAGAACTGCAATTGCACAAGTTAACTCCTTTCATTGACCACTATCTTTTGTTTGTAGATAATTAATGTGGTTCCATACATATTTCAAAGATATCTTTGCAGCAAAATAAAGTTTTCTACACCAAATTCAACTAGCTACTAGGAGTAGAGTAAATACAAATTGTAACAAATTGATTTTCTTTTTCTGTTGTATCTAAATTATGAATCACTATCCTGTCAGATTTCAAACACATTCAGTCGATTCTATGGGTGATAGCCTCTACGTGGCTTCTTTATCACTTCACTGAATTTTTATTTGGTTTCAATTAAGTGGCGCTTTAATTAAATGTCATATCAAAATTTCAACTTATTGAAGTGCAAATATCTTCTTTTCACATAAAAAGTAAATGTACACAGCACTCACATTCTGCATTTTATGCTAAATTCCTTTCATTGACTTTTTTCAAATAAACAGATAAACTCCTCTTTAATGATGCAACATATCTCTACAGGTGAACTTTTTAAATTCATGTTTGAACTGTATTAAAAATTATACACTACGGTAACTTTCACTAAAAAACAATTTCTACTTATTATTGTCATTTTTTAATGCACTAATAAAAACATGAACATTGCAGCTTACATTTGATATTTAGCAGAAACGTCACAGGCTTCATGAAGTTTTTCAATAAAAATTTAGCTATTTTAGTGAAGTATTTTTCAAAAGCAAAAAAACTGTTCAACAATTTTTATTTGACTTCTGTTCAATTTTTGTTCTTAAACATTGCAGTAATATATATTAAAAAGTTGGTGATAGGCTGCAAAAGTTTTTTTTACAATGGAACATATCTAAATGTGTCTTTGCAAAAATCATTATTTTCTACTAGTGTTTTGCTAGGAATTAACACCTAAGTGAGTTAATTCTATTCTGTAGCTGCGGTATAATTTGTTGATGTTTTGATTTTGGTTTCAGTTTTGTTTCAGCTTAGTTTCAGCTTGGTTTCGGTTTTGGTTTAAGTTTCAGTTTCAAGATACATCAGAGAACTGAACCCTGTTCTTCATGCTACTATGTTTTGTGTATTACGAAAGTTATCTCACTTTCAGTAACACATGTAGGTTAATATCAAATACTATTTCTGCTTTTATGTTATTTGTTGTATTTGTATTTTCCTAACATGTTTTTTATGATTGTCTAAATGAATATAACCTTTACATTGCACAAGTTTTATCCATGCAAAATATTGCAAATAAAGAATCAATTGCTAAATTTATTTAACTGCACATATAGTAATAATAGTTAGCATATCATATCTAACATAAAATTTAAATCCAACAAAAAAATTTGTAATATATTTCAGTTATGGTACTTTTTAATTCAACCACTGTAACTTAAAATACCAGTGCTATCATTGTGGACTTCATGCACTGTGCAGCTTTTCAAAGCTGCTTTTATTGTTCTCTTGACATGAATAACGAATGAAACCAATGGAAGATGATGTTGATAATTTTGCAGAAAATTTCCTATCAATGTAGAAAATGACTTCATAGAGTAACAAAAATTTATGTCATGAAAACATCCGGAATGAACCACCTTTTGTGGCTAAAATGACAAAAAAATAGAAATATTATTCTGGCTAAAGTGACTTGATTTTAGTACTCAAAAAGTAATATATATTTGTGTAACTGACACAGGATGAAAGTTGGGCAGTCATTTTGACCTAACCTGACTTGAACTGATATGTGGTTTTTGAAAAAAATTTTAGCAGCTTTTATCTATTCTTGACTCACAATATCATTTATCTCATCAGCTTTTTTACCTGTTCTAGTTTTCAATATATCTTAATTTACATGATGTGCGTCAGGATTTGATTTAAGGCTTTTGCTAAATGATCAGACCTCATATAACCTGGGACAACATGTAAATGTTAGTGATCATGAATTTTTCTGACTTAAATTTCATTTGATGCACTTGATCTGATCTCGTTAGATCTGAAATTCTCATTTGAACTGACTTACTTGACCAAATCAGACTTGAACATTTTATAAATTTAGTGATAAATCATAAAATAAACTATTTTCTTGAATTTTGGTCATGAAAGGTAATGGAATTTTTCTTCTCTGCCAAGCGCTAGTACTGAAAAGTGTGTTTCAACATGATAAGTTCAAATGGAAAAAAATGTCCTTAAGGCTGAAATAGATAATATTGATGTACATTGTTATGAGAATGCTGGGAAAGTGTGTAGGTGTAAAGAATATAAGTATATATATGTAAATTATGTTTCACCACCAATATTTTCACTTCGTGCTTGGCCTTGGAACATTGACAAATTGCTGATACTCTAGTAAGAGCAATCACATTGGACTCTCAAATAATTGCACTAATTCAAAATTCACAAGCCATTTTTTATGGTCTATTGCTATTGTAATTTGATGCAATTGTTTGAAGCACAATCTAGACGATCTGATTTGTCCTATAGAAAGTATATGATGTTCGTGCTAGACAACACAATTTGACTTGCGAGTCATGTGCTCACCAGACGACCCGATCTGACCTGCACATATTTGGTCATTCGACGATCCGATCTGTGAATTAATAGTTACGTTGATAAATTCAATAAATATAGCGGTTTTTAATTGGCCGAATATTCCTGCATATTTCCTGAAATCATACTAAATTTCATGACGATTGAGTAGAAAAAATCAGCCTAGACGGCCAAAATTGTGAAGGAGCTATGCAGAGGCTATTTTTGACTGTGCTCGCGTCATTATCAGTGATAGATGTTCAAGGGTTTGTGCCTGCATCTTCAGGTGATTTATTTATCAGTATTTATATTTTGAGTGATACTATTACCTTGCTTTTTGCTGAAAAACTATTTCTTGGTCTAATAATTAAGAATTTCATGTTATTTTAGGTGCAGCGAAGCATAATAGCTTTGCAACGCAAACTCGTTCGGGGTAAATGAATTTAAATATCTCTTTTTATCTATCTTCCATCGGTGCTTAGCTAGGGTCATGCGAAACGTAACTTCATGCTATTGTTTAATATCACAACCAAAAAAATTGCCTTGCGTGGGTTTGGTGGTAGCACCATGAAATAAAAAATATAAAATGCGAAAAATTAAAAATGGAAAATATTTGACAGCAATTATTTCAAAACGATAAAGTCTGTCATAGAAACTAATCGTTAATAACTTATTTCATTTTTTAATTCCTGTTAAATTGCTGCAGTAATTACAGCTTCTTTTTCTCCATGATATTAAATATTTTCTCACTTCCGAAGTAAATGAAATGCGAAATAATTTATATCATTATATCGATAAGTTAAAAGGAAGTACCGATAAATACAAGTATGAATTTTAAAATTTAAAATGAAATAAGAAATAAGTTTCTTTTTGGATATATCTGCTAACAAAGCATGCATTTATGTGTAAATTGAATTCCATTTTCAAGTTTATCCCTGCCCCCCTTAAATTTTGAGCAACATTTGAGGCAATATGTACTCTTCGAAATGACCACTACTTCTGTGAAAAGTTTATAAATTAGGAGAAATACTCAAAGCATTATGCACTTTTTAAAAGGACCGCTCTTTTTCTGAAAGGATCGTATAATTGTTCTTTTCAGCAAAGCTTTTGAAGTTATTCTTACATTTGACAAGTAGACCAACTAGTTTTTAATATCTTTTCAGAGTAATTTATGTTCATAATTACATTTATTTCAACTGCAGAAATTTGAATATGGCAGACTCAAAAAGGTTAAGTGATCCCGCCAATGAGCTGCTTAGTAAAACTGATGTATTCATATTTGATTGTGATGGTGTGATATGGAAAGGTGACAGCGTTATCCCTGGTATACCGGATGTCCTCGATAAGGCTAGTTTCATATGAAAATAATTTTCAACAAAATTAATTCGTACTGTGCCTAAAATTTGAACCTTTTAAAAACTATTCTGATAAATAACTTTTCAACATAAATAAAGAGGTCATGAGCCTAAGAGTCATTAAATCCTTTGTCCGAGTTCTAATTGTTTAAAAAATTCATTTGCCAGTAGTACATTTACGTTAGTGAAATTCTTCTAAAGGAGGCAAATAACTACATTTAAGTTCATGAAAATGTCCATGTTTCTTACAGTATCAAAGCATTAGTCATACATTTTCAGCATGTGCATTCTTTACCGTACTTAGTGCATGTTTAGATTTTAAATTGATAATCCTATAAATAAGAAAGGCATAGTTTAGTGCATAACAAATAAAATGACGAATTTCAATTAAATGGTACAGTTTTGGGAAATAAGATATTGTAAAACTATTCATTTTATATGAATGTTTTCAAATTCAATGTGATTTTTAATCCTTGACCGAATTCTTTAGTCAAGGTAGAAAGTTGAAAATACTGAATATAATAAAAAATTATTTAAAAACAAATCATACTGCTTAGTACACGAATGAAATGAAACTTTGGTAGTTCAATTTCATGTGTTATTAGTGACTGAAATATTGAATGATTTATTCTTGGAATCAATGTATTGTCAACAAAAAAATCAAGCAAACCATTTCATGAATGTGCTAGCAATTGAAATCAGCTTTTGGTTTTTTCGAGAATCCTCTGTTTGATTTTTACTTCCAGAAAACGATAATTACCTTTTTGAGTTTTAGATTTCACCAAAATTTGGCTGATTATAGCCATCATGAAATATTGCTGTTCAGAAAAGTTACCCCCATTTTTTTTCATTATTGATGTAAAAACACCTGAAATATTTGTAGGCATAAATACTCATGTCACGAGTTTCTTTAGTTTACTCTCTATCGTAAACCAAAACGGTCAAGTTTTAAATTTTTGCTAGTTATTAATTTACATGCATTCTAATCTATCTAAGAAAATAGAGAGTTTTTTATATAAAACTATTGGTAATGTTCTATTTATATGTTATCATAATTCGAAGTCAGATAAAATTTTCTTCAAATTATTTTTTCAGTTACGAGCGCAAGGAAAACGCCTTTTTTTCGTTACAAATAATTCCACAAAATCACGAAAGGGCTACAAGAAAAAGTTTGATGAGCTTGGTTTAGATGTTCAAGCAGAAGAGGTGTGTGATGTTATTCATCAACGAACAAATTCAATTCAGTAACAAATAACAATAATGTTGTAGAAATGTTAGTTAGTTAGCAATTCAATAACAAAATGAATTCTATAATACTTCTCAAAGAGCATGGTAGAAATGTTAGTCAGTTAACATATTCAGTAACATAACACTCTTTTATTACTGTTTAAGTAACAGATCCAATGATTCCATTTTTGTATTCTATTTATCTTGCAATTAAATGCATCCTTATTGTCAAATGAATATTTTTTTCAATACATCAAATCATCGCATATATCCGAATTCCGATTCAACATGGTTCTATACTTTCAAATTTTAATTTTCAACATTTTTAATATAATGTATACATTCAAATCTTCAGATTTTCAGTTCGTCTTTTGCTGCGGCAGCGTACTTAGAGCAGACGAAGTTTAAGGATACTGGAAAAAAGGTACTAGAAGATACCATATTCCAGACAAATTTGGTTTCTTTAGATACTGTATTTATGGTATTTTCGTGTTGCATGACACTAGCAATGCTTAGTTTGGTCTAGTATGCCGAGTAATAATGTAATAGTAATTTATGTTGTTTTGTTAGAATATTTGAAATATGGTTCGAATATCTAGCTGTAGAATTTGGATATATTCGTTGGTACATTTTTATATTGTTGAAATAAGATTTTACACAGTGTACCTGTGATTGTGCAATTGTATTTATAATATGACACGTGAGCTATGCAATTTTTCAGAACTGTTCAAGATTTGTTTATTGAACTGTGGAATCTGGGTCTCTTTAATGCATTTATGTATATATGTATCAGTTACAACAAATGAATTGCTTCAGTGTGTTGACTCCATCTTGCTGCGCATGATCTTATTTGTTGTGAAAGTGTTGAATAGGCCACTAAACAAATAGAAGGATTTCAAGAATAGTAAATAAGTCACTGTGCAAGATAATTTTATATGCAAGCACAACTTTTTTCAGCTCATAGTAAGTTTATTTTTGGTTAAAAGGTCATACTTCAGAATTATATCTGAAAGGTTGAAAAATTGATTATTTTACAAATGCAGTAATGTTCATATAATTGACAACCTAATTTAATTCGCTAAACATGCGCCGCTATTTTTGGGGGGGATCTTAGGGTTTTTTCATGCCGCATATTTTTAATTTCATGCATTCTTACTAACTTCAATGATACATTCTATACGGATAGTGAACCAAACTGTCAAGGTGACAACAGTGTAAACTTTTTAAAGAGTAGTCATATGTTCTTATTAGGCTTATGTAATTGGGGAGGTTGGTATTGAAGAGGAGCTAGATTTGATTGGGGTGCCTCATATAGGGGGGCCGGGGGATGCAGACAAAAAAGTCGAGCTAAAACCAGGATATGCTGTCCCACATGATCATAATGTTGGAGGTTAGTCATAAAAAAAGTGAAAAATACCCCACAGCAGTAGTAGCACAGAATCATATTTTTTCTGAAAAAATTTTTTGTACTTTTATTTGATTTTCAATCATTTTTAGCAAGTACTCGAAATATAGATGAATAGTTAGCTTTGAATCGGTTGAATTCGTGCTAGTTCACATCAACATAATATTCGATACAAAGTGGTTGAACATTATATGGGAATCGTATCCTTCGCAAATATATATTGTCATAACTGATCAAATAATCCAGTTCCATGCAGCCACATCATCAGCACCCCACAAACCATTTCTTTCACTTTTCTAATTGAAAATGATGGTTTTTTCCTTTTCTTATTATAATATAGATAAATTCTTGCATGTACCTTATGTTTAAAACTTGTATTTGAACAGTTTAAAAATACTGAATGAGTTGTATTTCAATAAATATAGATGCATATATATTTTTTTATTTTTCTGTATGTAGCTGTAATTGTGGGGTTCGACAGATACATAAACTACTATAAGATCCAGTATGCTCAACTGTGCATTAATGAAAATGAAAATTGCGAGTTTATTGCAACAAACTTGGATGCGGTAACGCACTTAACAGATGCCCAGGAATGGGCTGGTAATGGGTCCATGGTTGGCGCAATCAAGGTTACTTTTTATTATATTTTATTTTTTCTATAATATTGTGAGGAATTCGGTAGATATTACATATATTGGCAGTCCATTAAATGATAGATTTTTTTGTTTTACAGCTTGTCATTCTACCAACTCTTTTTACTGGTCAATGTAGACATCTCTATTCTAATATATTCGATCAACTGATAGATTTGGTGCAACCGACAGTATCAGTTTGTGGAATATCAACTGTTCTAGTTTTTTAAATAAAAGCTGAAAATTTTACAAATATTATATTACGACCTCTTCAAATCACTTGTTTGTTATAACTATACGTAATATCTTCTCTGAACGTATTCAACTTTGTCTATACTTTCTATTCCAATTTAAATGTAACTATGAAGTAAATTTTGAATATAATTAAATTTTCTTTTATCAAATTTTCACTGATACAGAGTAAATGAAAAAATTGTGTCTTGTCCAAGTTCAGCTTCAGATTTTTGGATGTAACGAATCTCAGATCAATGAATTCAGTTGATGATCTCTACCAATTTATTTTATCAGAGGGTACTGTATTCTTTGGAGCAATTATTCTAATTCATTTTTTTTATTTTAGCTTCAATTAGGAAAATTAATTATTTATACATTTTGAGTATCACTTTACGAACAACTGAACCAAACCAAACAATGAAAAATTGAAAGTTTTAATTCCTGCTGGGTACTTGAAAGGTACTCATGCTCAAGGTTAGCATCTAAATCGAGTAAAAAGTTGCACGATCAAAAAATGATACAGAATTTATATGTGCTTTACGTTCATATCTATATTGGTTTGTTAATCTTAAAAAGTTCAACAATTTTAGCATTGCAATATAAGCTTCAGAAGAAAGCCATTGCCATTCAAATGAAATCGCATTATTTTTTCGCTGGAACTTTAATTTTTTTCTTTTCAATTTTGATTGCACCACTGGTATGAAATAATTCGTTGGAAGACTATTTGATTAGAAAATCCCCAAAACAATGCAAAACATGACAATTTTTCAATTTACTAAATGGAACTCTGAATATCTTACCATTCAATTTCCGTACTTGATGTTTCAAATTATCTATGCTGAAAATTTTTTTGATCGCGTAGGGGTGCACTGGTATTGAACCCACTGTTGTTGGGAAACCTTCGCCTTTAATGATTGACTATATGGTTGAGAAATTTGGAGTCGAACGAAGCCGAATTTGCATGGTAGGCTGTCCTTTTCAGGGTTTTAAATTTATTTAAGTACTAAAGGAAAGACTTCTCTATCACCTTACTCATCTTTTTTTATCCATTGCCAAAAATTAAAAATTTCAATGAACGTGTAGGACTTGCCACTAAGCAAAATAGAACTTACGAATGGCATATATTGTAGTAAATTTTGCTTTAAAAACTCTGTAATTATTGTTCTTTTAGTCTTCTTTTTTGGATTTAATTTGTTCTTCATGTAATAAACTGAAAGGATAGCACGCGAAACATTAACGAAGATTTGATATACTTAAAGATCAAAACAATATGTACTATTAATTGTTTCTATTTCTGTAGAATTGTATAAAAAGTGATTTTTTTGTAGGTAGGGGACCGTCTAGATACCGATGTACTATTTGGATCAAATAATGGCTTAATGAGCTGCTTAGTTCTAAGTGGCGTGACAAGCGAGGAAAAATTGCTATCGAAGGTAGCTTTATGTAGTTTATATATTTGTTCTAGAAGAAATTTTTCAAAATTCAATTTATTCTTGCTGGCACTATGAAATTACTTCATAGATATGTGTTCCACGAATAAACGAAAAAGCCCAAAAATCATTAAGATTAACAGTATAATTAGAATCTATTTGAGGCGAGTCATTAGTATCTGATGAGTCATTATTACATTTGGATTTGGGATAGTTCTTTTCAGCTTGGAATACACTAAAAATCATTGTATAGCGAGTAAGTCGAAAGAATTGGATGATCTTTTCCAAATATGCATACTTCAATGCTGTAGAACTCAAAATAAGTAGGACTGAAATAGAAATTTAATTAATTTAACCTCAATTGGATAAATAGTTGAACTGTTCCTTTTCTAGCAACAAATTAAGTTTAGTCTATATTTTAATCAATAATGCACAGAATTTCATTTTTCGACTATTTTTCAAGTTAGAATCTTAGAAAAATGAGATTGTAATAAGTTATTACTCTTTTCTCTGCCTCAGGAAAATCCGATCAACCCTGATGTATACTGCGACTCGATCAATGACTTTTTCTAGATATCAGCTGCAATCCTTTAATACAATGAACGCATTTTTTTCGTTTTAAAGATTTTTCTCTTTCAAAATCTGCTTTTAGGTAGATTTGTTGAATACTTATGCATCATACCAGGTTATTGTAGGGTATGTTATTTATTTGGTTGAAATAATTGTGTTCATATTAGAAGAAAGAGGGAATAATCATTAAAATCGGCCACTCGATCGAAAAATAAGGACCTTTGTGCACTAATGTGGAGACATGTACATGAAAAGCACAGCATACAGCTAGAGCTATCGAGCCAAAATTAATCCAGATTCCAAAATTGGCAAGTAAATTTAAGCCAGCCCGGTTTGCTCTTTGTAGCATACAAATTATCAGTTTAATGATTCCAAGGGACTACATCTCACGTAATCTTCCGTAAAGCCTAAGAAATTCCTAATGATTAGTTTACCAAATTTCCAGAAAAATGAAACAAAATTCAGTCCCTTGAAACTTTTTTGAGCTCATTTGTAGGCTTGGCACTAATGCTACTATGATTTTTATACGTATATATATTGCTATATTGTATTTTCATGATTTCGTATTCTTAGTTTCTCAAGTATACGTCGCTAGAATGTGTCATCGTTTTTTGCATTTTTCGTATGAGGCTTAAATTTTTATGGAAACTTTTCCATGTAGTAGATACCTCTTCTATCGCAGCTCCTTGGCGATCCAACTTTATTTCGGTGATGGCATTTTATTTAAGCGAAACAAATACTTAATATTGAAGTTGAATTATTGTTCAACAAAAAATTAATACTTTTGATTTATTTTAACGATACGACATCATCGAACGAAAACCAAATTGCCCAGACATCTTTCCTCTCTCTTCAAAGATAAGTGGAAAATAGATGCTCTACCACTGGGCTATCAAGAAATTGTAACAAAAGGTATTTAAATTGCTTCAGTTTCGAAAAAAGTAAATAGACTGCTGTCAGTAAACCATAGTGCAGCGAGAAGTAGCAGGTTTTAGTGACACAGGGCTAAACACCTTAGTGGTTCATAATTTTGATAATCCTCTTCTGATGATACAAATTCCTACTTTCAGCAGCAGTAAATGGCCCTATTCCTATTTGGCGAAAATGAATTATAATTCATGGGTTAAATGTTCAAAATGTGTACGTGACAGTATTCAGTTCGTCAAAATTGATTTACGTTATATTTCAAGTATCGATATATTTGGTCAATTTTTCATCAGTCACGTGGTTTTGATGATAAGCGTGTATCAGAATAATATTCATGTGAGCTCCAATAATGGATTTTTAAATCAGAATCTATTTTCTTTTACTTCACTCCTTCAAAGAAAAATTACATATGATCTGAATGATAAAAGTCTCAAGATTCAATTTATTTTCAACTTAGTAGCTCTCATACTAATAAGATTATTTAAATTCTGGAATTGCAATGTTCTTCCAAGATTATAATAATTATAGCAGTGTAAATTGTTGTCATCATTAGCAAACTATTTGGTCATGATTCTCATACAGCAATTATTTAAATATAAAACTGAGAGCACAGTGCAAATTATGCATGTAGTAAAGATCTGACTACTTTGGAAAATATTGTAAAATGAATAAAAGTCATGTTAATATAAAACTTGCATAATATATAATGCATTAAATATAGGTTAGTATCCACTCCTGTGCATAAATAGAGCTCAAACGCGATTTATTGGTACTAGCGTAAATCCACCACGCATATAGACATTTACCAGTATGGTTATGCATATGCATATAAAATTGAACTTCAGATTTTAGGAGGTAATGTGCGCTCTAGTGAAGTTGCAGGCTCTGGTGTACTTGCAGGTTTTGGTGTTTTCACAGGCTCAAGAGTAGTCATAGGCTCTGGAGTAGTTGACTTTCCATTTGCTTCGTCCCAATACCATCTATATCTATAACTAAGATAGTAATATCTGTACCTTGGATAGTAATATCTGTATCCTCTATACCGACCATACCATAGATCTCGGCTATTTCTTTCTTCAGTCATTTCTCTCTTGTGGTGGGCATGATGAGGAATCCGTGCAGAAAGAGCTCCGGAGAGGCACAAAATTATAATGATAAAGAAGAGCTGGATGGTATTCATTAGTTGTTGGTACTGATTGCGTCAAAGGTATAGCTTTATAGTGTAATTTCTTGGAAATCTTTTGAGTCCTAGTAGAAAACAGAAAAGTTACTCGCCTTGTTCAATATCAACTTCAACTTCAAAATTGATGAGCCAATATATGCTGAAATAAAACTACCTCCTTAAGAGCTTATTTTTAAGCAGCAAAATGCTCCTTTAAGTTTTGATATTTACATCACTGTCTAGAGTGATCAAAATTCTTGCATTCATTTTTTTATTGGCAACAGAAAATCATTTTCTGAATAATTTTTTGGACCAGTTAATAATATTGATGTTTTTAATGATTGTAGAGGTTACTTTTTGCATTATGAGAGCACAATAAAATAAATATGCCCATTTCTAGTTCATATCAGGAAATACTGCAATATTTTGTTGCAACAAAATTGTAACTGTATAAAATATGACTATGGTAAATTATTTCTAACTTAATAGTTTTGAGAAAAAAGGGAAAGTGAAGGTAAAAGATGTAAAGCATGCTGTGATTATAATTACAGCACAAGGCAACACAAAAGAAAAAGATGAGATAGAAAAATAATGGCATATTAAGGATTGTAGATACTTATTTAACACACACTATGGGAGCGTGCCGCTTAGGGAAGCATACTTTTTCTGGAAGAAGTAGAGAAAAAGTGTAGGGTGAATTAGAAATCATCAGAACAGAGTTTGGGAGTATGCAATTACAAAATTGCAATTGCACAACCTCTTCAAATTTTCCGTAAGGACCAGAAGACTCAGAAAGATGAACTGTTAAGTTGGAACCAGATAGTTGTAAAGAAAAAATACAGATGGATATGGACCACAGGAACGGGTTGCGGATCACGGGTTGCGGGTCACAGGTCACATCTGGAATAGGAATTGGAGCAGTAACAAAGAGAAATCTTGACGAATAGGAGGTTGATATATGAGAGCCAAAAATGCCTTAAAAGTTATATCAGACTATATATTTTGATTAAGTTTGATGTAAAGCTGCTCTATTTTTTACCATGATGATATCACTTCCAATTCTCTTTTTACTTGGAGTCTATGGTGTTAAAAGTAATGCTAGAAGAAAACCAAGTTGAATTACTCTTAAGACATGAAAAAGTTCCCAGGGACTTAATGCAATTGAACAGTTTATCTCTACATATCTGCAAAAGCATCTCAATGAAGTTAAAGAAGTGGAAAAGACACCTGCCAATGATATTATATTAATGGGACCTTGATGCCTAAATACATACATGTTGCCCTAATGCAACTCAGTACTAGACCCCATCTCAGTGTGGAACACCAATCAAGAGTTGCTTCCATCATGCCACCAAATTTTGACCCCACAAGCTGTGAATTTGCATATTTTGTCTGTCATAGGGCATTAAAACTGCTAGCATCAAATGCAATGTTGGATTTTCAGATAGCTATCAGCCAGTCAAGCTCCATCTCAACCGCAATTTGTAATTTTTTTAAAACCCTTGGGAGAGTCCCAGTTATTGGCAAAGCCCCCAAAATACATAAGTACGATTGATCTTCCATTGGAAAAAGTGATACTTTGTTTAAAAAGTTATTGAGATAATTTCAACTTGAGCTCAGCAGCCAATCATTGGACACTATTTGAAGATATTGGCAGTATAAAAGTATTCCACGACTATATCTTTTACTTGTTCAACAGTTTTACTTTACAAATAAATAGAATCATTTTGATTGTTACTGTTATTGAAACTTAAATTAAAATTTGGTCAATGCTAGTGATCCATATTGCTGGTCATAGAGTAAGATTTAACTATCAGATTCAACACCTTGATAATTTACCTAGCACATGTCAAAGAAAAATGGCAAATATGTTGAAAATAAGTAAGGATAATATTTCAAAATGCATTAATGTTGGTTGGTGAACAGTTTGCTTGGTGCCCAGAATATTTGGTATGCTTCAGGGCTGTTCACCTTGGTCATTTCAAACCAAGAGAATCAAAACTTGAGTCACTTATTATTTAATTTTTACATTGAAAAATTGAGCAATATCCATAACGAATAATACCACTATTATCAGCAACAAAAATCTCAGAAATTTTCAATTTGATTCGAGCATGGGACCCATGTACACCATGGTGTGCAGCTAATGTCTTTATTAGAGGTTTAAATAGGATCAACATGGAATTATCATGGAATTATCGTAAATATTTCTATTCACTTTCAGCTTTTTACTATTACTTTATCCTAAAATTGCTGGGTAACATCAAATTCAATTTCTCATGAATTGTATGGCATTAATACAAAAAATTAAAAAAAAAGTTTCAAAGCGGAAAATGGCAATATTTCTTGGCAGATACAATCCAAACTTAGGAACTAGCAAAATATTTTTGGAGATCGCATTAATTCAATTATACATACTGGACAAATTAGTGCAATATTATCTTCCCCTGAAAATAAGCTGTAGATTTGGAATGGAAATAATGCAGAATACATATAAATTTAAACGGCTAGCAAGTGACCCATTGGCTTAACCAATTATAATCAGTCAGCAGTTTACATGCTTGAGTACGCCACAACTCGATGTTTTCACAAGTGACTCGAGTTTCAAGTGTACTCCACTCCTCCAAATCTACACCCTGTCTAATTGTTTCAACTAAAAAACGTGATACGCTACCCATTATAGCTAAATCGCGGGGGGTCGAAATTTTTGCAACTTGTTCTAGAACAACTACAATTTCTTCATCTTGAATAATATCATCCATGAATTTGTCAACAAGAGTTGTTTGCGCTTCAGATACCCAACCATTTAGTACTTCTTTTTCAATTCCTAGTACTATTGTTGCAGCTGGAACATCTAAGCAAGCCAGTTTAAAGAGCGAGTCAACACCAATGGTTAACAACAACTTCGCATTATCAGTGTTACCTGTTAAAGGCATACATTTTGCAAAGAATTGATTCCACTAAACGATTCGAACTTTGAATTAAGGTAAGTTACAACTTTGATATATTCTTGTGCAATGAAGGATAAGTCAATTTAACCATAAAAAATGCAATAAAAGTGTCTTAATGCGCGTATTACACCATAGCACTTCCATAAGTTCCGAAATCAAATTTCATTATAAATCTTGATTTCACACAACTGGAAAATTGATGGAATAAATTAGATTGACTTAATCTCAAAAACCTAGGCAAATATATGACGAATATATACCAAAACGACACAAAAATATACCCATTAACTTCATCGAAATCGTAACAAAGTAAGTTATCATAATTATTTGGTTCAATGAAACAATTATTTGAAATTCTAGTCGACAAAGTTCATTCATATCCTGGTGATAACGAGACCAAGTCAATAGACTACAACTACGGCTAGTCAGTCTACTGCCCAAACTAAAAAACTAAATAATTTAAGAGTATTTTCTAAAAGCGAATATCAAATTATGATCAGACCTTTATTGTACTGGTATTGAAATCAACAAGTGCCTATGCAAAGATTGTTTATAGATTCCAAAGTAGAACTAACTTAAAAATGGCTACCTCAGTCCTTTAAGACCAAAAATATGTATAGGGCTGCCTAGATAAATACATCAAACCAATTTTAAGCCAAGTATTACAATGCTCAACAATAAGTGCGACTCAGAACATTGATTCCCGAAAAAACGAATAAAAATACCTGAAAATATGTCTAACACGCCGTTATCTAATAACGAATTAATCGTCGGTAATGCCTCCGACTTCAGCATTGCAATGCGCTTTTCAATATCTGCAAGATCCATTTCAACATCATGAGCATTTTCTTCAACTTTATCAACATGTTGCGAAAGCTCAACTTCAACTTGCTTGTTCGATTCTTCATTTTCAATCTTTTTAGTTTTTTGTATTTTTTTAATGCCTTGTTTCAAATTCGCTATCGCTTTTACGCTCAACTGCCTATTACGTGTCTCAAGATGTGAAAGATTTAAATTAGGGCATAGCTCTTTCATGCCTAAAATAACATTTCCTCCAAATAGATGCACAAGAGTCCAAAACATAGATGGACTTCTAAGTGCAATAGTCGCTGGTTTCAGCATATCTTTATCCGATGATTCAGAAATTTCAGTAATTATAGCTGCTAATTTAGGTGTTTCCACTAATTCTACCTCCTGAAAAAGGAAAAAAAAAACATTTATACAAACAATTGTAAAAGATTGTAAAAATTATTTCAGCTTTTAGTAGTAAAACATTGAAAGTGTAGAATAGGCAATTATCGTACTTTTTAATCATTCAAATAAGCCCCTTTTCAACAAATATGAGTCGAGAAATCCTACTTACTCTTAAAACTTTTTCAGCAACTCGTCTCACGCTAGAATTTGATAAAATAATTTTTTAAACACTTCCAATTTAAAAAAAATTGATCATCTTTTATTTGAAACAATAAAAAATCTAATTTGAACAGCGAGAGCCTTGGAATTTGAATCGTTTCTTTTACTTCTGTGATGAAATAATTCTTTCAATCCTACTCATTAAAAAAAGTAATTACCTCTTCAAAATTGGACCGAGACCTTAGTCCTTTCGAAAAAGTAACACGAATCATTGAAATGTGATCATTATTTGAACAATTAGATTTGTCAATTTCATTGATTGTAAACATTCCTCCTAATGCTGCTCCCACTCGGGCCTCTGCTGTCGATTCGTCATACCTAAGAAATGAAAAAATGCCTATTAAGTCCTAGGCTATTGTATTTGAGAAAAAAATGGCATTAACTGGATAAATTTATTTTTTTCGTTGTGCTTCAATGTGAGCTTCTTTTGTTACTATCATTGACTATTTTGCTATGCCTAAAAATTCATTGTTATCAGTAACATATATATATATATATATATATATATATATATTTTCCCTGGTATTATGGAAAAATGTACTGCAAGTATCTCAATTCGTTTTAAAGAAACTAAATAAAACGACATGAAATCATTGACCAATCAGAAAAAGCCCTATGAAAAGTAATTGAATGCAAACATTTTATTGGATGATGCTTTTAGCAATGATTTCCGTGTTCAGTGAATTTCTTTGAAGCGAAGTAGAAACAATTTTCTAAATAATGCTAAAGCTTCAACTGCAGTTATTACAAAGGTGGAAAAATATGATGGGTATTTATAGTATTTATTTCTGTAAATCAGTAACTAAACTGGTCTTGAAGTGATTTAATTAGACTTATTTTGATTTGTCAAAATTCAAGCATACTACACTGACTAGTTTTAATTGTGCAGCCATAAGGTAACTTACAAAATAGAAATTGCTAATGAATTTACCTTACATAAACTGCTGAACGCAATGCTCCTCGGAATGCTTTCGAGGCAACGCTACCATCACCAGAAACCGCTGCGGCAAGTTTTAAACCGATATCTTCAGTCGTTTCCGGTTTTTCAATATTTCTGTACCGCCGGCGTTTATGCATTTTAGCAGGGTCACCAGTGCTTGCTGATGGGTCATTAGTGTTTCCTGCCACAATTTTTTCAGTAAAACTAAACATGGAATATGATTTGTGAAACACATATAAAACATGTCATATTACTTCTTGAAAAAGTAAGTTTCCATTAAAGAACCAAAATATATGTATGATAAATTAGAGAGCATAAATATATGCATAATGGAGATATTTTCGGTTGACTTTAGGGAACTCGATTTCAGGTCAAATTTTGAAAATTTTCCTATTTATTTCTGCCAATTTATTCATATTTATGAAGCGAACATCATAATCAAAGAACTTGTACTCATGATGCAACGCAAATCAGCCTGACGCATACCTTTTGTCACACAAATATGACCATATATATATATGTGTATTGCGTAAATTAATTTTGCTAGCAAAAATTTCTCTAAATTGCATAATTTGCTTCAATGAGCTATTTAAAATTCTAGTTTTCGATGAGAGTAAATCATATTAATAATTATAAGTAGAAGCAAAATGTTAATATAATTCAGTGTATCTTTAAATTTTCAGATTTTTCAATATGCAATTCATATAATTTGAAGTATGAGCATGCATATATACATAGGATATTCATACCATGTTTGTTGCTAAAACCTCCCAATTTCAAATTTGCTGCTTTTCGTTTCTTTGGAGATTTTTTTGATTTTTTCTTTCTCTCAAGGTCTGATTCAAAATCACTATTACAATGATCGGAGGCAGATTTAAGGTAATCATCATCATGTTGTAGCTCTGCATGGTTTGAAGGTTTACTCTTAGATAAACTCGATAAAGTTTTAAACTTATTTTCGGGTGTGGAACTCTTTTTAGGTGGTGATTTCTGTGCTCTTTTCGTGTATCTTTGATCCGACTTCACAATTCCCGAGTTTAGAGTTACAGAAACAGTGATGACGTCATTATTCATCAAAGCAGTGAGAATTTTGATATCATCATTCGATCGATCCAAAAATCTTAACAGAAAGAAAACGCCTTTGAGAATTTGAAATATAAATTACTGATGAGCTCAAAAATTTACATACAAGATGAAATAAATATAGAAAATGTGTTGCACTATATTGCACGGAAAACGAGAATAGATTTTATCCTTTTCAACCCGAAGGTCTAGTAATATATATGTATGAATTCGAAGATCACAATAAAAATAGACGACGCAGGTGCAATTATGGAGTAATTATTCAAGATAATACGAATATGAAGTAAAATCGTCAAACATAGGAAAAAGCACACCTTGGAGGGAATCCAGTTCTCAAAATCAAGTCGTCCGGCGATGTTTGTAAATTGAATTTGATACAAATATTTTCTCGAAGCTTTCTTATAGTGGTTTCCGGATCAACATCATCCATAATGAACGGACCCACTGGTAGAGGCTCCAGGCCTCGAATCTTAAAGCGCATCGTCGATTATCCTGCTAGAATCGATTATTAAATTTCTATGCAATATTTTTTTCATCCAGTTTTAGATATTTTAAATAGCAGAATGGATTAAATGAATCAGGTTACAACGGATCATATAACAACTTTTTTACCACCGCAATCCAATTATTTTGAAATGCAAATAAAAACGTACAAAAAAATTTAAGAAATTCATTCATCTGGGTACTCGAATCATTGAGAAACATGATCTTTCTGGCCAGCAAAATTGAGAAGTTCAATAAGTTCTCTGTAAACTACATAATATTCCTTGCGAGCAGCAAACATGATTTCATTCTGAAATTGTTCAATAGATGACTTTGTTTCATACATAAAATAATCATTCTACATAGATTGGACTGATTAACCCTTAAAGGCAGATCTACAAATATTTTCACTATAAAGTACTTTCTTTTCATAATCAAATACTGTTTTTTTGTATTTTTTAATACATTATCTAGTCTTACACCCACATGTCTAATGTTGTAATTCCTTCTTCCAGAAATTAGGCAGAATGATTAAATTTATTACTTATGAGCAGTTAAGCAATCAACAAAATGACATGGCCTAAAGTCAAGGAAGGAACAATTTCTCAACATTTGAGAAAATTTAAAATTGTCTCATTGCATGGCCACCAGTAAAATAGTTGGAAAATCCGATTTAAATAAAATTGATTGCTTCAAAGGCAATTTCACTTGACTTGCACAGCCACAGCAAAAAAGCCAAACAACATGATTGATTAGTGGACTGTCAAATAATTATCCAGGTACAAATCTTTTTAACTTAACTTTTCTAACCAATCAGAAATTCTGTTCAGAATTAATTTATTCGAAGAAATTTTTATAGTAACAAGTCTATTTTTGTAATATTACTAGTTCTAATACATTAGGCAATCAAAGCAATAATTGAAGAAAAACTTTTTGAAATTCCATGAAAGAAGTCAAATTAATTACAAATGTACATTATTCTTGAAATACTACTTGATATCATTGAGACATTACGATTGCTTGGAAATTTGTCATTACAGAAAATTAGAACTTGATGTTTGCCATAAGTTGAGCGTCAAAATCCTTGTTAAACTAATTACCTCTAAACTACAAAAATTTTGCCATTCAGTTTCGATATATTGAAGGAATCAAATCCATTGTAGCTTTATAGTGATCATTTTACACATGCAGAATCAATGGTGTTGGATAGTATATTACCGAACTGAACTGAATAGCGCCTAGTTGGAAATCACAATTCATCGATCTTTAGCAGCAATTATTGAAGTATTAACTTTTGAAAATACCCATTTGGTCAAATGGTCCCAATAGTTTTTTTGCTTTTAAAGGACACATGTTTGCCTAAGGTTTTCAATTGAATTGGTCGAAAAGTGTGGAAAAATAAGTATGCTGATACTGTTGCACTGCATATTTCAAAAATACTGATAAATGAGCTTTGAAAGGATACCCTAATCAATGAAATATCAAACATTATTAAGGAGCATTACAACCATGCATTAACTATGGAATTAATAAAGAAGCCATCTTTGTCTGATTCAACATTGAAATTTGAAACTGAATTTTTATTCAACTTATAGACATCTCTAAAGCACGTGACTGTCATCAAGGACAAGTTTTCAATTAGAACTAACTTGACTATATTTTAAACAGAGCTTTCCATTAGATGCTGTACACTTTGCACATTAGAAGGCACAGGATCAGTGTTTTCTCGGAATACCTGGCACAAAAAATTTTTTAGTGGGTGAATGCTGAAACTACACCAAAATGATTTTAAGGACAATAACTAGGAGTCTTCTCAGCGAGTATAATGATTCATTTTTTTGTTGAAAAGTCAAATTTCGTAATAAGTTATGAAAAAGTTAAAAGATTTAAAAACAATGTAGTGGCCCATGCTTCAACACTTTCCCAGAATTTTCTTTTGAAAAAAAGCTATTAGGTTCGATTTGTAGAAGAAAATAATCATTTTCAAGAGTTAGTGAAAATGAAACGATTATTAAAATTTTCTCAAGTTGATGTTTTTGTAGTGTGGTCATTTCGGTACGCTAGGTAATATTATGCATAGTAAACGCTGGATATAGCAAATCTGTCTAAATCACCAATCAATTTGGTACATTCGAAATTGAACCTAGCGCATTGTAACATTTTCATTTATTTCATGCATGTGAAAATTGTTATTTCTGAAGATTACTATACCAGTTAACAAGCATTAAAATGCTTCTATATATCGATGCTCTTTTGTAAGGACTGGTATAAAGATTAGAAATGAATTTTACGGTGTATAAAAATATTTTATGAGACAAGAATTCTGCGCGGCTATTTCATTAACATGCATAATTAAACTTCAAATATCATAGTAAAAAAATTATGGATGCAAATATCTTTCAAAACCAAGCAATTTAAGCTGTACTTGAAATGGAAGGTTCAAAATTTGTAAAAAAACTTATCTTTTAAGAAATTTTTTTGAAATTTATCCTCGCAACAGTTGGAAGCTCGGGTGAAAAAGGAGAATAGGCCATTAAATTAAAAAAACAAAGTGGGGCATTTCAAGACTGTATAGTGTATCACAAGTGAAAAAAATTGAATGTCTATAACATAGAAGGTGACTTTTCAGCACATCATATTCTTATATTTAGAATGAAATCTAGTTTGGTTATATACGATGTAAGTCGACTTAAGTCTTATACTTACCATTATACCGTCCTGAATGAATCAAATAATAAGTGTAACTGGTAAAGTAGTGTTAATAATACAAATGCAGGTCATTGAAAGTATCGAAAAAACTCAGCGGTATAGCTATCACTTTGTAGGAGATGAAATCACTGCAGAGGTCCACATCAATGCAACTGAAGTACCAGCACACTCGTTCACACATATAAATTATGACCCAAATAGTGTTAGTTAGTAAATTCTATGACTGACATTGATAAGCGCACATATACTGGATTTCAAATTATCAAAATAGTGTCATTTGATCTGGATGATGTGAATTGTAGGGTAAAGATATGAATGAACTATCCGCTGCCTATTTACAGTGATCCTTCAAATCCGTTGGATATTATTTTTTCGTTTGCCACAGACAAGATAAGGACAAGTACACATCAGCTGCAATAATTCTCTCACACATATCCCCCAGCAAGAAACGATTCTTGCATTATTTGTGAGCGAAAAAAAGAAGATCCAACGGAATGAATGGATTTAAAAGACTACAGTGGTCATCACATGTTTTTCACAAAGAGATAATGTAAAATAATGTCACGGACCTCAACAATGGCTTCAATTTCTACGCAAGCATTGAACGATAGAGAAATCACTCCGATAGCGCTGCGGGCATGGATACCTCTCTCCCCAAATATATTAGTCAAAAGATCAGAGGCACCATTTAAAACAGTAGACTACCCAATACAGAAAAACAAAATCTTTAAGATATATTTTTGTTCCTAAAATATTGATTCTTTCTAAAAAACTGTGGAAGTACAACATGAAAGAATTTAATACTATCGACGGACACTTAAAAAATGCAAACAAACTCTTAACTCTCTAAAACATAGCACTTAAACTATATTGCAATATATAATTAATCTGTATCATTATCAGAGCGCATACGCATGTATAAATAAATATTTATGAAAACCTGTTGATCAAAATCTTTTTCGCAGTTCACGTATCCAGCTAATTTTACAAATTGCTTGATTTTGTCCAGACTTCCCAATTCAGCTGCAATTTTGGAAGAAACAATGATTTTATCCATAGCACAGTAAACTTAGGATACAGCAAATCAGTCAGGACCACCGAATTAATTATTTCCGAAAATCTGAACCTGGACTCGGCACAACATGACTTTTCCGTCAATTCAGTATATATGAAATTGAAAATAATTAAAAGCGAATTTTCTACATTTAAAAAAACTGCGAATTTTTATTATGCGTATTCATGAAGCCTTCGAACAGTAGGCTTTGTTGCAACTCAATAAAAGACAGCCTTTTCGTCTACTAGAACATTAAGTCGACTAATTCAAATGCATTTCACAGAAATGTTTTCATCAGCTAGTCATTTCGATTGCACTATAGAAGCTCATGGGAGGCCTAAGCGAAGCTAGAACAGTCACACTAGTTAATACGTAAACATACTTTTTTGCTAATACTTCAATCATTAAAATACCTTTGAAGGTATACATCATGTTGTTTGATAGGGACAACAGTATAACGAGATATTGTCCCCGATATGTGGTAAAAAAGTGCAGAAATTTTCCATTAAATTCTGCTTTATCTGAAAATTAAGATTGTGTCATTTCTCAATTTATAGTTTTTCTTCAATTATTCTATTTTTTGTATCAATTTGAAGCTCTGTAACAAATATACGTCTTACCTTTAAGGGTTGCTAATATTTGTAAAATACATACTTCCGCAGCTTGTACAGCATCGACTACGCTCACATCTACACCAACTTTTCCCGTTACTATGGTTCCATTGCTATGCTGAAACGTTTAATAACAAAGACACATTCAAATCAAGTAGTAATTTGTTTTCAAAAATAGCAAGAAAAATTTGAGATGGCTACATCATACAAGATAAGAAAATTTAGTAACAAGCATCTCCCAAGTTTGAAGAGGAAATGGCAAACATCCAACGTACCTTTGAAATATGGCCAGCTGTAAACAACAGATTCCCGCCTTGCATTACCATTGTATAACTCCTATCTTGAAATACATACAAACATATCAAAACTGTCCGTTGAATGAAATGCAAAACGATTAAAAAATTTGCATGTCGAATTTCAGCTTTTTTCAAAGTGAAAGGTTGCATATCGAGCTTATTTCGAAAATGTAAAGCCTTTTTTAAATTTGATTCAAAAAGACAATTGAAAGCTAAAAAGAATATGACCGAAGCAAATTATTGTCCTTTTTCAGGTAGGGGAGTACATAACCGAATAAGGAACAGCAACTTTGAAATGTTTAACTTTAATAAAAAAAATATAACCTATATAGCATTTCTTCTTCTATAACGCATAGAGGTTATATTCGAGTGGTGATGCAAACAGAAAATTAGTCTTTCTTATGTAATTATTGTACCTAATTAAAGCCATAGCATTATAAACAGTCTTTAATCAGTATTTTCACTTTTTATTTAGGCACAGTTTGATTTAGGAATCATATTGGAATATTTTTTTAAATAAAACCCATATGCGTTTTGTTCGGGAAAAGAAGATACCTCTCAGAGTATCAGGTGGTGGTAGTGTTAGACCTAACTCGAGCAGCCTTTCTTCTATTGGTGGATTCCCTAAAAAACAGCAAGAAAACATAAGACTATGTGTTACAAAAGTTCAACGCAAAAAAATTTGCGGATGCAACAAACATGTTTTTTTGTTAGAAAACTCTACTAAAAAATATTCCACTTGATAAATCTGAGAAAAATTATTGACATATTGAAAAATCAAGTTCGCAATTGACGAAAAACTTAAATTATATAAATGATTCAGCAGACCTATAAATTTTTTGTTAAAAGTGTAGAATAGGCTGCAGGGTTCTGCAGCCTGATTATTTTCTTGGTTCAGTACAACCCAATCCTGACTCTATCCAGTGCTAATAAACCCGACCCAACCTGAGACCTTGAATTTGTGACTCGACCTGACCCTAACCCAAGATTTTCAATCCGATTCAACCCGTTGACTCAGAACTGAACATTTATTCGGACTCAGGCATAGTTTTATCAACATAATGAAATATTGCAATAAAACGTCCTTCTCTAGCAGATATATAACAATATCCATGGGCTATACTATGTTACAGGGAGTTTGGAGGTGTCACTATGTGTTATAAAACTATAGTGAAAAGATTGTCGAAAACAAATTTGTAACTTACAATCAAAGGCAGATATATTCAACTTAAAATTAACTTTAGTTAGGTTGACAAATATTGTACCTAGATCCAAAGATTTCATAAATGTTTTTTGAAGATAGATTGCATTTCCTGCGATTGTAGTTTTAACATTTCTTTGGTAGCTGAATAGTTGTCCAGGTCACAATACATATGATTGGTGCTGAAATGTGATCAAATTGCTTTCAATAAGGAGCAGTACATTCTTGGTGCTAATGACACAGATACCGTTCTCTATCAAGTCAGCTTCATTTCTCCTAGGTGAGTTTCGAATAAAAACTTCGAATTTGACGCACTGAAATAATAAATTGCCGGACTGATGTTTTGCATAGATGAATTTTTTTCTATATTTGTAACCCGATACAATTTAATTCAACCCGATCCATTCTATACCAAATTTTTATGACGAACTTGACCCGGTCAGGTTGGGTCGGGTTTGGACACCGAGTTCTGCCAATCCATGCAGAACTCTGATAGGCTGCTAAATTATTTTAAACAGAGAGAAGAATTTCAGAAAACAGTAAATACAGAAATAGATAGAAGTTTTGATCGAACGAAAAGAAATCTTGGTGACTTTTCAGCTCATTAATATATGAGTTATTTACCGAACAAATTATAGAATAATTTTATATGAAATGTTGGTGATAGTGCAGACAGAGAGACAGAAACAGTAAAGAAAGTAGAGAAGAAACGGAATCTTTCCATAAAATGAAACGTTTAAGAGGGAATAATCTCAAATGAACATAATCTGTATATTTATCTTACTGGTAAATGAAAGCTCTGATTTGTAGTTTTATTTATGATTCCCTAAAATTTAGCATAGAGTGAAATTGATATAGCAAGAAGAAAATATCCATATTGTTTGCACTGGTAGTTCTTGTATGTACGTTTTACCATAAGATAGCAACTTTTCAAAGTTAAGTGTACCATTCAAAAATACAATTTTGAAACTCAATAACTGCTATTTTACGATTGGCTTAAAGTATGAGTAAAAATGAAGTTGACTGCAGATTTCTATTGGTCGAAATCAACGGTAACAGATCATTAGGAAAGTTTTGGAAAATTCGATGAGGCGAACAATTCAGAATAATATGATAAGAAGTAAATAAGCTATACCATCTTCTGATTTTCGTTTTCTATTAGCAAAACATTTGGAATGTTTCAGCCACAAAACTTTATCTTTTCCGCGTATTCAGCGCAGATTGAATTTTACACCCCCCCTCCTCTGTTAAACATTTTTCTTTTCTTAAATAAAAAAATGCATTTACGTAGCGCATCATATATACATATATGTATAATGAAGGGTGCTTGGCTAATAGCCCATAACATGTTATGGTGTACACGTTTCAATTTAATGTGAGGAAAAGCACTTATAAATTAGAAGCAATATTTTCTTAACCAAAAGACTTTATTTGATCAGAAGAAATGATTTTAAAAAAGGTCATTTTGAAGTGCCGAAATATGCTATAAGTGGAAAAAAGAAAAATGTGTTAAATAAAATTGGCGAACATTTTCTATAGATTAAATTAGGAAGTATGGCTCGAAGATCAATATTGGAATTTTATGTCTAAAATGTAACTTACCTTTTAGCCTCTTTAATGCAGTGGCATGTTCCGATCGCTCTCTTGCATGCTTTCGATTTCGAACTTGAGATATATTTGGTAAAAGCACTAACTTATTGAAATCGTTTTCTTTTTCAGCCTTTAACTTTATTAAATTGTAAGCTCTTAAGGCACCGACGCTTTCAAGCAACGAGTCAAATTCTGGTCGTAGCATCGGATGAATACCTGCATTTTTTAACCAAAGTACTCATGATACTTGAAAACCACTAAAATTTAGTGAGATAAATAGATAAGCATATATATACAATTAATGTTCCATAAACTGATAGTTTTGGTGAAACCAAAACTATCAGTAAATCGAATATATCGGACTCGAGATAACAGGCGCACTAGAAATGGAAGGTCGGCAGGAGAGTAAAGCTAATACATAATAGAATATGCCCTCTTGTAGACCATCAATTTATGATGCGTCAAAGATAAAAATATTATTTATTTTACTATAATTGCACAAATATATACATATATTTATTACCGCAAAAAAAGAAATTGAAAAGAACAGGAAAAATGCGCAGAAAAATTAGAGACCTTAATGGCTGTAAATAGGATGCATATCTGGGGGCCAACTAGCTTTGTATCACAAACAGTGCTAGTATATATGAAAATAAAAACCATCTGATGTGGCGAAGTAATGAATAATTTTTTCGTTATCATTTTGTGCAAGCCGATTCTAAGTTGAAATTTACAACGTCTTACCTGCGTATCCACTCCTAGATATGTTTGTGGAATGTGGAACGGTACTCCGTTCCAAAACGTATGAATGATTACCTACTTTCGCGATGCGAGTCATAGCATCGCATTGATGATGGAAACTGCAAATATAAGTGATTTTTAGCTGCCCTTTGATATTTGTATACTTCTGTTTAAAGCTGTAGCCATCTAAGGATTTCGCTTTAAGCTTAGCATCCTCAATGGATTGGAATTCAAAACCCGTACTTTCCCAGGACCAATTCGAAATTCCTTTTCTCTTGCCCTTATCTTTCTTCGTCAGCAAACCTTCATGAGTTTCGTCCTGTGGCGTGATAGATAGTTCATGGCTTTGTATTTCTAACATATCCTTTTCCATTAGCACTTAATAAATGCACTAGTACCGTTTACTAGTAAAAAACTGCTTAATACTGAAAAAACTCTAAAAGAGTATATTTGAAGATCATGAAAAAACACTCGTACGTGGAAAACATGGAAAATAATTTATAATAGGTCCTACTCGGCAGTTTAACTAATCCAACACTTCACATTTTCCAGGACTCATAGACCTCCAACTTGGTCTGCGAATAAACCTTGCTAACAGTTGATTATGGTGGCCTTCCAATAGCCCCTGTGTAGCTGATTATTTGAATAAGATTAGACAATACTCATTTTAGAGGCCTGATTGGTTCCACTTGTTTAATGGAAACTCCTCTTGGCAAAAGTTTCTGAGCTTCATGCACAATTACTGAACCAGAATGATGACCAGATTCAATCCTTCATTTTCACTTAGCCCTGCAAGAAACTGTGAAAGAAATGCAACATGCAAACCAACAAGACAATAAAAACAAACTAATAAGAATATTATAGTGAATGTATATTATGTGTGTACGTGAGGGGAGCCTCTCTGAAACCAGCGATGATACTCTGCACAGTAGCAGGGTAATCGCAATGAAAACAGAGAAGAGTGAGAGATGTTTTTAATAAGTAAATGTTGAGCACGGGTTGGCCAGATATTTAATTATGGGGTTACTCCGCCAGGCGTTTGTCGGAGATGTCGGTTTGGGAAACACCGAGAAAATACTTTATGGAATAATGAAAGATGGTGTAGACGTTGAAGACGTGGGTATTGTTGAAAGGATCTTTGTTGTATGTAAGATTATAGATAAGGAGTGTACTCCTATATTGTGACAGAAACCTCATCCAGATTTATATCTTGTGAATGATGTACAAATCTGATTAGGCACGAGTCTCACTCCCAGTATGGTTATATGCATTGAAACTATCTTGAACAGAAGTTATCAGGGGAATCCAGCATATTGTGGTTCACTGGCCCTTACCAACCAGATTATCACCCATTATATCCAAAAACTGCAACCTACTTGGTCCTCCTATGGTAAATACATAAGAATACGAGTACCTGAAAAATAGAGGAAAATAAGACTTGTTCTGTAAAGTTGGCTGGAAAAAACATGGTTTAAAAAAATTATATTGGACTGCCACAACTCTATTGCCTATTTCCAATCTTCAGTCAATTCTACTACTCAACATGGTTGCAAGGTATCTCAATACTAAATGCAGGAACACAGATATAGGCACATTCTATCTTAGCTTTTGCTTCATGGGTTTTCACTTGCAATTTCCAAATCATGTTAAGTAGTTGCTGGAACTTGTAATCCTCCCCTTTATCTGTACCATGTCACTTTTGCTATTGCAAGGATGTGAACATTATGAAAATCCATGCAAGTTTTTATCTCATGAGTAATTGTAGAATATATTGATATAGCTCTATACCCACTCTTCTTCAAAATATTTGAATAGATCCACTGCAATCTATTACCATAAAGACCAAAAAATTTTCCCCAATCTTAGTTGTTGAATACCAAAAAAACTGAACTTTCCTTATCAAAATTTGTCCATAACTGTAACAGTAAATGTCAAGGTTGCAAAGTTAACAACTGCAAACAAGCACATGTTGATTTTGTTATCCTAACACTACATTATGTGATTGTGCAACTGATATTATGTAAAATACATTACTTAATAGGCTGATTTAGCATCTGTTAAAACAAACAAACTTTAGTGCACTATCCAAAATTCAACATGCCAATGTGGTTTTTCACTATTCAGCATAATGGAGCCATTGGAAATCTATTCTTGATCTTCCTAACCATGTCAACATGAATTCAGTAACACTAATGAAAACTTTGATGTCAAGATTTTTCTACTAGTCACTGCTGTTAGGAATTAACTTCCTTTGGAGCTATTTCTATTTTCATAGCTATGATGAGTTTTCATTGAAGTATTTATGATGTTCCAAGTAAATTGGTTGCACAGATACCAGTAGGGTTATAAATTTTGCCGTGTTGATAAAGTAAACTCACTTTTATCAACACAACTAGTACATGATAAATATACACATTTCTGTCAACATTTCTTGTGCTTAGTTGTATTTCATCTTTCTAATAAGTACCAGGAAGTGACAAGTAAAGTGACAAGATGATGCATACAAGGGATCACGTGATTTGCCAGAAATGTTGTAAATTGAGTAAAAGATAAAATAAACATATGAGTAAAAAATTTGCAATAAATGAACTATATATCACAGTCTTAAGCAAGAAAAACTGTAACAACTCAAAACTATATGTTTGTCTAGCAAATAACTCAACAGATTTGGTTTCAAGATCTAATTTAGACAAGACAAAATAATGACTGAATAAATGCAGAGCAAGACAAGAGCTATATTGTATAGTATATTTATATGACTGATTTACAAGACTGCTAAGGCTACTTGCATGATTAGAAGTAAATCTTCAAATCAATCTAATTTATAGTTTAAGCTCAATAATGACTTGCCATAAACTATTGCTGAAGTTGAATAATGACTTACCACATCTAATATAAGTATATTTAACCGATTTTAATCTTTATTGGAAACAGTAATCCTAACACTATAGCACTTCCCTATACTGTAAAATATCTTGGAAATAATTGACTGAAGAAGCACAGTTGAAAGTCATTAAAAAGAACTTGCTACTTTCTGTGCATTATTACAAATTAAAAAGATTTTTCTCTCAGAGCAAATTTTGGTGTCAAAACAATATCTTAGGAAAATTGAATGACAAACAACTGTTGGATTAGACATCTAATAGCACTTCAAGTAACAGAATGTACAATATTGGGATATGTCTTGAGTCTAAGATTTGACTTCCTACTCACTAGAATTGGATATAGTAAAATGCTTGCAGTATCTAGCAGGTGGGATTGGGTAGGTTCTGGTAAAAAATTTTCAAATACTCCTAAAAAAGGTAGAAAACAGTCAAATAAGTTCTATCTGTAAGATTCAGGATTGGAAATTCTAGCGCTCATCTATCTGGTGCATAGTGGCTGCAAAATATCCTATCTAGATCTTATTGTAAGTAATAGCAGTAAAACCAGGGATACTCTCAAAGATTCATAAAATTACAATATCACCTTTGGAATATGAACTAGACATGTTTTGCGTGATAGTACAATGTAGTGAAACTCTGTGGAATTCATTAAGCATCAACTAAATTGTCTTGAACATTTTGCATTTCATCAACTAAATTGTCTTAAACATTTTGCATTTCATCAACTAAATTGTCTTGAACATTTTGCATTTCATCCACTTTGTATTTCTGCTTTTCTTCTATAATCCAGTTAACTTTGCAAATAATATAGAATTCAGTAATTTATTATCAAAAAGATTATGGATGATGTAGCCTGCACCATTTGCAAAAAATGTTTCTTAAGGGCCTTGTTTGTGAATTTCATTCATTGAATGTTAGAGCTGTTTAAAGATAAAAAGCTGATATGAATATGTATTTACTAGAGATGTAGGAGGTATGATATCCTTCTACTAAGCACATAGCTGTCCAGACTACTCTTCTGAGAAAAAATTGTCACACGCTCAAGACATGAGCTTGCTGTGGAAATGGATGATTTATTCCAGGAATGACTAAGGATAAGGTTGATGAAGTCATCCTCTTCAATAAACAATGCAGACAATGAGCAAAGGCACAAGAATAAGAGAGCGGAGGCTGTTGAATAGCAAAACGCAATTTATTGATTTGATCAGGACATCATTTTCTCAACTTTGACATGTGGGTTAGTCGGTTAAAGCCATATCGATTAAGTAAGTAGCCGATTGACAAGCGCTAAATAAATATGCTTATTCGGAAATATTCCTTAAGCACTTATAGTACATCTGCTCTGTTTGACGCAACAAATATTGAATTGAAAAATAATTTCTTCAGTATACACTGTGGTAGCATCACAATGGAATCCGACGCATCAGCCGAAGAAATAGCTTCTGATACGATCGTTTCTGATTCGATCGCTCCTGAGCCATCTCATCCTCCATGCATTCGAGGAATTTATGACACGGCAGACGATGATGCAGACTCGGATGTGGACAATTCGATGTTTAGAGAGGTCAAAGGCGGACATCTTCGTTTTTCTTCGAAGGAGGAATGCAAGGCGTTTATGCTGAAGCATTGTAGAGTGGGAAGTAATCCGGAATTTCCGTATTTGCAGCATATGTTTACTGTTCTAGTAAATTGGGAGCAAGTTCAAAAATATCTCATTTCCAAGGTCAGGATGTTAAATTGTGCGTATAGCTATAAAAATATAGAGCATAGGCTACTTAAAAATCAATTGAAACTAATGGCATTATTGTCCGTGGATCATTTATCATTAACGTTAGCAATAAAACTTAAAAAAACTAAGACTGTTCGAAATATAGACGAAAAATTTGGTAATTATATTTTACCACCATCGTGTACACTGAAGTAATGGACAGGTTGTAAATTGAAAGTGCACGAGAATATTTCAAGGTAATAACTCATGGTCTGTATTGTTTTTTGGAAATTGTTATTTGCATCTTAGAGTTGGTGCTCAAGAATGCACATTTAGCATACCTGCAGAACACAAAAATTTTTAACTGCTTTTGCATTATTTATCAATGTGTCTAGTAAATATAAAGATAGAAAATATATGACTAGTATGAGTGTTAAATATAAGCACGAAGCTTACATGATTTCTACAATACTGATATATTTTTTTAAACTTTTCATTCTTTTTTCATAAATATTTTTGTGGATAGCAAAAAGGCTAAACACAAATGTTTCTAGGAAAAACAGATGCTTCGATAATGATCATAAGATAAGAACATCAGCAAAAATTTATTTCAAACTTTTCACATGTATCCATTTATTCATTTTATCATATTAAGATAGCATTTCTTTTTTTCCCTACTGTAAATTGCTTCTTATAATCTATAAATTTGATCTGTTAGATATTGTACTTCAATCGAAAGCTTCCTCCTCAGCCAGCTCCCGAAATTGACTGGGATAGCAATGTATATATGCAACCTAAAGGTTCTCAAAATTTTGAATTCAAAGAAGGATGGGATGACTTTGATGCAAGCAGGGTGGTGAGAGATGTTCGAATGAGATTAAATCTCCCGTTTCATCAGGTTTCTACATAAATATACTATAGAATTTACATGAAGAAATTAACAATACAGTAGTGCATCCGTAAACTGTAGAAAAATATTCCAAGCAGTTAACTAGTTTCCAACAATATTTGTTGTTCATCTATTAACTAACCTCCCGTTATTCAATTTATCCCAATTTACACTTAATTATTTGGTCTTTGATTTTATATAAATATATCAACATTTATCCTTAAAGAATAATGCCACAATGATTAGCTAGTTCAAGAATCTTAGAGTGTAAAATTTTCTGCTCAAACAGAGGGCTTATGCGATATCGGAGTACAGATGGTACACCAATGTACTGCCAATGTCCTTTCACATATTGTATTCTAATTATATGAGTTTTCACCAATAAATAAATAATGGAAATAGCCATATTGTATCCAAGATCAGCTTCAGATTTTCAAATGTAACGAATATTTTTGCTGTCCCTAACAAATTTGTTATTCTGAAAATTGTTCTATCACTATATTGTAAAACTGCTCGTATAATAATTTGCTGTTGTACATTGGTTTGTATACTATACGAATCATATTCTATAGACAATTCCATAATTAAGCTAGGCATGGATATTGCTATATACAAAGTACAATTATTCTAAATTTGAAAAAGATTTACTTTAAGAAAATTCAATTAAAATTATGTCATGATAAAACTTGTTCTTTTTCGCCTTTTACTTGTAATATGCAATATTAAAAAATGCCTTATGAATTAATATTAAATTTACTGACTTGATTTGCCACCAAAATTCATCCGACGATGAAATATATAAATCTCAGTTGCACATATAATTTAACCAATCTTCCAAAGATTGATGCATATATGAAATGATCTACCTTATTCTCCTAAGTTTCTGTTACATAAAAGATGCAATTTTTGCAAATGCGGTTCTTACAGCAATATATATATATATATGTATTTCACATAGCATTATTCATTAGCAAATTGGTCATACAGAGAGATGAAAACGTAGTTTATGTAGAAATATACCATGTTTTAAAATAGGTAATTATTTTTTATTTTAGTGCATTACGCCGGTGAGTACTGAGAACACGCTAAAGTATCTTTTCTATCACATGCGCTGTGGGATTTACGTAATGATTCGGCACGGTAAATTAGCAATGTTTGTTCCGTTTGTAAATAAAGACTATACGAACGAATGGCCGTCTGCACCAAGACTCGAACCGGATTCAATGACTCTTAAGGTATACATTTTTTCTCGTTGATGAAATATATTTTGACAATTTGAGCATAAAAAATGAAATGTATTCATATATATTCGATTTCCTATCTATCCACCAGTGACCTTGTTAATCATCGGTGCAACCAGTTTTAATTGGTAGAACTTTATAAAAGATTAGAAATTATCATTTGACCACAGAATTAATCTTTTAATGAGTTTTTGAGTTTTCTATTAGTTGGCACTGGGCACCTTGGTTGATAGCAGAACCACTGTGCAGCTCTGTTAGGGAAGCTTTGTATGAATATATTGTAAAAATTAAAGAATTTATGTATTACTTTTGATGGATTTATCAGGACTCAATATTATTGTATCTGACAGCTCCTTTCGACCTTCTTTAGCAAAGATATATCCTAAAATCATTGTAAAATATTCTAGAACACCATGCCAATATAATATATAGTCTACTAGGTAGTATCAGTATGTTATTGAACAGTACCAACTAGCATTATATTATAAAAAACTGTACACACAGAAGAAATGATTCATGGACAAGTAATATCATGAAAAATATAACTAATAATAGTTAGATATTATGGAACTTGAAGCTTATAACATTAAATTCTCAAATTGTGGTTCTATAGAGGTTACTGTAACAGTATAATGTATATGATTCCAAGCATATATGAACAGATATGTTCAAATATAATCAAGATAGCACTTTATTATCCACACTTCTATCACATAATTTCGTTGATTTTTATGTGTAGACTTATTATGATGAAAAATCTCAAGAATTCAGAAAGGAAAATATCATTCAAGATTACAGGCAGTGGTGGGCTAATGGTAATATCATATGCAACGAGCATCAGCGACCAGGGGAAAGAAATAGTCAGGTATGCATTGATATATGTATATTTGCATAAATGTGTCACTGTTTAAGTGATAGAGCTACAGTTTCAATGACACAACAGAGTAGTAGCAACAAAAAAAGAATAGCTCCATGCAAATTCAGGAACGAAGAGTGATATTATCTTGACAGTCTTACTCTCTACTTCAACATGAACATTGTTTCAGAATCGTATAGAACATTCTGGAAAACTAGTATACTGTCCAATGTATAGAAGAGTTGCCAATATTAAATCTAGTCTATTACATATGGTCAGCGTGTAACCAAAAAAATGTATGCATGTATGAAGGTAAAAATTCTTGTAAAACCTGGTCCTGCGATGATTTTCCCGTTTTAGGTATTCTAAGTCTAGTATAGTCAGTTGATGCTGTTAACTTGTCAGTTGAGCGGTAGGATTGTCTTTGCTGGTGCCAATGTATGCTTCAATGTCCGTATCTATATATGTGAAGTTAAATGTATACATGTATATTTACATCTGTATACAGTATACATAATATTTTTATCTATGCATATTCAGCCATGTATATAACTGATTAGCACCATATTATGTATTTATATATATATGTATTTTTTTATTTTAGTTTTGGGGAGATCAATTTATGTCTGCACTACGAGATCTGTTAGAAGAAGCCTGTGATAGCAGAGAGATGATGGATTGCGAATTTTTCATCAACAAAAGAGATTATCCTCATTTGAAATTTGGATTAAAAAAGGAACCTGTTGAACCATATGGGTTCATTTTTGACAAGAACGATCGGGATCCTGAGCAGGATGTGGTATGCATGTATGCATTCTCTAAATTGAATGAGACTTTCCTTTTCACGTCATGTATTTGTTGTTGCATTGGTCGCTTAGACCAATCCAGTGCCATCGGTTACATCTGAATAACGTCGATATGAGAAAAGTTAACTCAATAACATTTATCATTTCATCAAGTTTATATAGTTCAGTGAGCTCTTCACTACTGTGCATGAAATCATACCCATTTGACCCACCTAGTGGGATCCCAACTCGAGATTCCTTACATCGGGGACTTGACTTGTAATGGGTATTTGTATGTTATCCTGGGTACCGAATATTGAAGGGTAATGCTTCTACACGTAAATTATGACTTGAGTATATTAAAAATAATAAATATACTAGTCTATTCTTTAGATATATTCTTTTCCGATATTCGTTTTATGTGCACAAAACTGATTATTTGTCATTGACTATAAATACATGTGCAAATTATTCACTTGTTTGCCTTAACTTATTTTTAAACACATAAAAGTATGCATATTGGGATGTATGTAATTTTTTCAAATTTAACGCATGGTTGCATTTGTTTCTACAGCCTCTGACAAGGCACAAGTACAAGATGTACACGCCTATCGTTAGTTTTTACTGTAGCGATCGATTTGCTGATATTCCATTTCCAACGTCTGAAGATTGGGAGGCGGCTGTTGGCATGGTATATCCAAAAACGTTCACTCATAAGTGAGTTATAGCGTGCATATGCAATTTTTCGATACTTGAATACGTATCTGGATTTATACATATCTCAATGCATAAGCAAGCTGATACGTACTATACGTATTGATTCATAACAAAAAAATACTTATTACTATACATGTTGATTTCTATATTCTTATTTTCCTATGCACTGCTTCATGCATACATACTGAATTTTGTATACATCATTGTTTATATGCTAGATACATATATTTCTCATTCATTTATTCGTGAATAAAGTCTATTGGATACGCTGATACTTATAGCCTTATTTTTGCATTCTGGTATTGAATAATTTCACGTATTCTACTACATTTTAGGGTAAATTCGAAAACAAACGAGATCGAGATGGATGACCCAAGAGATTTATTTACTCAATCGAATTTCGTTAAATTCAAATGCGCATGGGAAGACAAAGTAAATACAGCATTTTTTAGAGGTACCGCAACAGGGGGAGGAGTTACTCCTGAAACAAATCAACGGATAAATTCGGCATATTTGAGTTATTTATGGCAATCTGATGACAGGTAGTGAGTGCATGCTTTTATATGTAAATGATAGAATTGAATTTCTGTTATAAAAGAATAATTTGTGTTCATAATAAGTATTTTTTACTCTTCTTTGTAGTAAAGAACTATTTGTTTTATTGTATTTTACAGTAACTAGCCAGAAATATTTTGAAATTGATTTTTTTGAAATATAGCGTTCATTTTTTGAATCAATATTTCTTTGTAATATTATAGAATATTAGTAAAATTTTTCACCGTGAAAAGTTATTTACATAAATAAGTATATTACATTGAAGGACTATTTTCAATCTTTTCTATTCTTGTTAAATCACACTCGGTTGACTTTAGCTGTTTACACATATTGCTGATATTTAGATATAATGGATCTGATGGGACTGCTCCGTATCTTGACAGTGCTATTACAGGATGGAATAAAAGAGATAAGAAGGTTAATAATACATATGTATATATGAATGTGGACGGATGAATGAGAGGATATGTATACATCCACAAAATTATACGGTGGATCCGGCATACTTTGATGTTTTCCTTTAAAAATTATGTACTTGTTTAATTTTTGTATACATTCGAAATGAGTTGTCGACTATATGCTATTGAAATATGCAGAAAAGAAGCAAATGAAAATGCTTACAATTTAGATGCAGGAAGCGCTGTACATGCAGTTAAATAGTCTCGAAAAATTTTCTGCAATATTAATCTGCATGGCTGCACTGCTTTACAGCACGTGCTTTAACAATTTATGACAAATAGTATATGCTTACTTGAAATGCTGATGAAAATGAAATTATGAACTTGAATAAATTCGCGCATATTTGTATGCATATTTCATGGTTCTTAATTTTTTGGTTCCTATAGATATTTTCTGAGCCTATGAAATACTTGAAAACTGCTGATTTTCCTTTTTCTGGTGGAAAGGAAAATTTCAAGCCAATATATGAACAGAGTAAATATAAGGTATGAAAATAATTTGATGTTATATGTACCCTTGCTCTCCATTGACTAAAATATGTAATACATTGAATTTTCGGTCCTACCCATGTATCTGCATATATCTGTATTATTCATTCAAACTACACCTATTGCAGGTTATACGAATCATACGGGTATATACAGATCATATGAATCATATCGGCGAAGTACAAATGATTTAGTTATTGAAAGTAGTTTATATCATATGAACCACAGGAATGACTAGAACTCGTGAAGTTATTGAGTATGTTCAAGCATTAAATGAATCAAGATATGATTCTTTCCATAAATTTTAGCGCGTTTGTCATTTCTCTTTGCGATATCTCCCTTACTGTGCTACAGTCAATTTTTTAGCTCCAAATTTATGCAAATTAATTTGTTGAAATTCAATGATTTACTTCAGTCGATTTAAAGCTCTTACTGATGAGAACAAGTGGCTTTAGAACAGTTACAACAGTGATAAGGCTTTGGAAGGCATTGTGCAATACAATTGTGCTTCCATTATTTTATTATGTTACCAATTTAGGTATGATTTTGCATAAAATTTTTGGTTTATATTTGTCAAAGATTCCCTTTTTATACTAGTATCTATATTAAAAGATCAGCTGGTTCATTACATATGCACATGAATGAAGTATATCGTAAAATTCTTAAAAAACAATAAATATAAAACTTTGAATAAAATAATTAAGGTTTACGATGAAATGGTATCAATTTTTCACGACTTTTACTAATTTTATGATTTTTAGTACCTGATATACATTGAAGGTCACTGCGCTGCTTGCCGTTATGGCTTTATGATGCGCTTGGGAAGTGTGATTCTAAAGGTAAATATATGTAATAGTTCTTGTACGCTGATTACGGCATTTATTTCCAATTTATATTTGTAAGTACACCATTGATAGCATTCAGTGTGGTAAATTTTGTGTACATGCACGGAATAAATAGGCCTCTAGAAAAGATTTTGCGGAAAATAACGAAATCATTAGTGAATTTGGATTTCACATGCAATCACATTAACCTGGGTGACTTCTCAGTTTGTAATATATCCCGAATGCTACTTTTTCACACTTTCAATCCTTCTAACTAGTGTCTCTTAGCGTATTTATTAATTTCTGGTCTTTTATACATATATATATATATATATATGTATATATTATACGTGTTTGATGTTTTTAAATTATCTACTAAGGTCCTCTATGTATGCATATAATATGTAAGTTGTATGTATTTTTCTTCAAAACATCATATATGTATCTATGATGGGTAAATCAATGTACTGATTCGTTTTATTTATTTATTTTGCATATATTTATGTATTTTGTTTGATTTCACGAGTTAAAAGCGCACGCATATATATATATACGTATGTATACATTATTATTTATATTTTTGAAGGTAGAATCGAAATGTGTAGCCGATTTAATGTGGTATTTTCCACTGCTTCAGCCGATGGTCGATCATGTCCCTGTTAAGGCAGATTTAAGCGATTTAGCAGAAAAAATAGAGTGGTGCAGGTATGTATCATATTAGAACTAGAATACATGCAGGATATTGTGCCAACTCCATATGAATTTATACTAGTGCATATGGGAGCTGACTAGTATAGTATACTATCCAGTACACTAGTCATTAGATAATACCAAAAAAATGTTCTAGAACAATGCTGAATTTGAACTATAGTACGCACTACACTTTCATAACACACTTTCTTCTTTTCTACAGAAATAAATTGAAAAATTGTTTTTTAGCTCAATATTTTTATATACTTATCCAATTAGCAGCTAAATTGCATCAGTGTAGAATTCTTTTTCACAATGTTAATTGCTCTTGAAAATTTAAAAAACTATCCGAAAATTATTTAATTTAATTCTCTGTCATTTTTTGTCTCAATATTATCCAAGTAGTGTTGAAAATGACAAATTGGTATTATACAATACAGATTATGGTAAATCTATAGTTGATGACATTTCTGTTGTTATACAGAACTCATGATGACGAATGTAGAAATATTGCAGCACGGGCAGGAGAACTGTATGAAAAGTAAGCGGAAATGCATGTAATTTAATCTGAAAAAATTTGTTTACAGATAAATACATTTCGTAATTTATATATGATACATTCTTTTCTAACTATGGAAATTTATTTGTATATATTTATTTGTTGAATATTCGAATATAAAAAACAGAATAATTATTTTCATTCATTCAACCGCTTTGATGCTACGGCCAGCGAAATAGTTGATATTCAACATTTTGCCCTTGCAAAAAAAATTAATTTTTTCAAACGAATATTTAATTCTGCATAGTTCGAAATATTACATTGATTGCTTTTGTGGCTATAGAAATATATATGCAATTTTGAAATTTGTATTTCTTTTCGCTGTTTTAATATTATTAATACAGTTTTTATAATTAGCATTATATGGAAATTGTAGATGTGCTCAATTATCGCTGAAACTACGATCTAAAAAAGTAGGATTCAATTTTTGTGCATGTTCATAATTAAAATACAATTTATAGACTTGAATTCAAAACCAATTGTTTTGATATACTATTATGTAGATGAGAGGACCAATCGAAATTTTTCGTAAAACAAATTTACTTGTTAAATATAAATTTGACTCCTAATTTTTTAATTTTTAAAAAGGAGATGAAATTCGTTATTCTGAATTTCGGTGATGCATAAAAAATTTAGTTTTTAAAAAATTTTTAAATGTAATGCTATATTTTGCAAAAAGTGCAGCAGCGTTGATAATTTAGTAGCTATATTTGAATTTAATTCAAAAGAATTGTATATGAACATATATGAATATAAATTTATTGGTATTAAATGCTATTATCTCGCTGCATTCATAATGAAGTCTTTATTTTTGAATTCATTTTTTTGTTAATTCTGCACATTGGAACTTGTAGATATGTGCATCGGTCAGCATGTTTAGATTATGTCCAAGCTCTGTCTTATGAGCTAAATGTACGCTATAGACATTATCCCGCATGGATGGATACTGATGAGGAATCAAATCAGCTAATACCGCCACCAGTACCTCCCCCAACTATCTCTTTTGATAAAAACTATGTAAGTCAATGTACTGTATTAATAAATGTATACTTTTTTATGCCTGCTCTATGCTACATTAAATGCCAGTGAAATATGAAACGAACACTGTAAGCTTTGGATATTATGAACTCTCTTTTAAAGAATTTTTTACTTGTAAACAATAAATTAAAAAGCCATATTGCATCCAAATATAGCGTCAGATTTTTTGATATACTAAATGAATTTGCTATATCCGAGATCTGCTGTAGTTAAAATCAAACGAACTAATTTAAAAAATAAACTTGGTTTCAATCGTTTTATTTTTATACAATAAATTATGTATAAATGCGTAATCTGTTGAAAATAAATGTTGGTATCTGTATGTCGTGTGTATTTTGCATATATATAATTGTATACTGTTAGTAACTACGTTCTGTATTTTCTCAAGCATCATAATAGTATGTAAGATTTGATGCAAGTAGGCATTTTAACCTTAAATGCTGCGCACTTTTGATATTTTTTCATTTTAATATCTTTTGCATTATAAGCAATAAGATAATTTTAGGTGTAGTCGATACAATAACCATAATTTCTTAGTTGGACCTTTTGGTAATATTTACTGAGAAAGAGCAGAGTAACCTGTTTTAAAAAGGATGCATACATGCCATAGTCTCCTATTCTAAATATTTGCCTAATCTGGGCGAATTCAAATCGTGGACTTAGTACGTTTAGCTAAATTGCATAAATCAATGTTTTCATTTCGAAAATAGGTTTAAAGCATCAAAAGTTATGTCACCTGCATCATTAAAATATTCAAAATTTAAGTTGTTTTTTTATTCAATGTAAAGCGTTTACATTTCATGATAATTTGATGGATCAAATTGAAATTTCACGAAATATGGAAATATCATTTGAATATCACCCAATAAAATTGTTGAAATTCAATATTTTTTGATGAAACCTTCTCTAATTGGTCAACAAATTAGTAATTTTCCCAAGTTCTGTAAACTTTCCGAAAAAATAGCAGGATTTCGTATTTTCATACATGAAGTATTCATTCTAATCATTGAGTTAAATGTAAATCAAATATTTATGGTTTAAATTGCCTAATTTAATATATTTGATTGATACAATTCTGATTACATCAATTTCTATATTATCGTTTGCTCTTTTTTCTAGAGACCAAAATGTTTTGGGGACAGAGGCCATTTACAAGGAATGTTCTGCGCACGGTGTTCGCTTGAGGTAGGCAAAGACGAAGAGATCGAAAAAAGCAGAATTCGGAAATTAGAAGAAGATGAACAGGCAAAAAAAGAACTCTCGCGTAATATGCGTTCCAGGATGCTCCAAAAGGCTAAAAAAGAAAAACCAAATAACTGAATGTGACTAATATTCATATATGCGTAATTGGTGATATAAGAAATACTGGCATAAAGCTTCACAATGAAATGTACAAGTGCATAAATTAACAGCATTTGTCTTTCAGTATGACATCTTCTGTGCGTGCCTTATATGCGAATTGATAAAAACTTGAAATTTATAATAATACTGCAAGTACATTGGCCATCATGCACCTCAGCGTCGACGTCACAACTTGGTGGATATTAATACATGACTGGATTTCAGGAAATTTATGGTCTATGAAAATGACACCCTATCTCACTCGTTGGTGCCGAGGGTTCAGATTTAACTTTGTCCTCATGGAAAGATGATCCCTTTGAACTGTGCTATGTGTGAAGAATAAGTGACAAGCTCGAAGATATGTGCCGATAAATGATATTAAAATTTATATAAATTATACTGAAAAAACAGTACTTACGATAAGTTACCCGGAGCATAAATTAGTAATCGAGCTCATCTCAATTTAGGAATATGTTGTTCACTTGAAGCGCTTAGGAGCTGCACCTAAGGTAATTGAATTTTTTCTTGACTGCTTCCTCAACAGTAATGTTGGCATATCTATAGCAATTTAACAAGGGATTTCTTCCTCTAAAAAATTTCAGATGCAATTCTACTTGTATATCGCCATCTGGAACGTGCGAAACAAGCAATATTTTATTACCTACCCAAAATTTTGTTGATTAACACTACAATTTAATTTTAATTACTCTATAAATATACGTATGTGATGGCTTCATTGGTATTGTGAAGTGATTTTGTCGATTTTTCAGCAAAAATTTCAGTGAATAGTATGCATCACCCAGAAACATGCTTTTTGATAATTAGTAAACCATTTCATATACTGGAAAAAATTTCCAAAAATCAAAAATTTGTGTAAAAAATACTAAATTAAGATTATTTTTCTACATTCCAAATTTTATTCTCGTAATTCTCAGCAAGTACCCGTAAAGTATTCTTATTGAATTTCTATAAACCAAGGCTGGTGTGCAGCAAAATCTCTGAACCTCTATCAATAAATATTGCAACAGCAATATTGTAAATGCCTGCTATCCACAAAGCTGTAATATCTATTTTCAATTTTCTACTTACTATAGGACAGAAGCAATCAAATAAATTATGTTTTACCACTTTCAACTATTGATACTAGTGTCAGAAATGTGCCAACTGAAAGGAGGTAAAAGTGAACGACAAATGTGCAGACTGAAATAGTACAAAAATCTGAGCCACTAAGCAGAATTTCGACAGAAAACAAGGAGAAATTGATAAGAAACATGCATTATCAGATGTTGTTTCTGCTACTGAAGCGGAAACAACATAATACAAAATAAACTATTCAAGTTAAGTTGAACTATGTGATGCATATGAACAACTACTGCTACTACTATACAATACAGTACTAATTATGAATATTTACTGCAAAAGTATATATCAAGGCATTTGTTCTAGTCCTTGACAGTTTGGAACCATTGCTTGATTTAAACCTGTTCGACTATGTATGCTCAAGTCCTAATGACTAGTACTAGTAACAGCCCATTAAAAAAACTTAGTTACATTCTATCTCATCCCTTCATCTTAAATATGGAAATACCTTTAAATATGGATTTATAGATATTTTCAAAAGATATTTTCTGTGCAAAGAATTTGCTTTTTTTAAGGACTTGTGAGCTGAAAGAATGTCCTATTTTTAAAACTTTAGGAATGCACAAAGATTCTCATAAATACTAATTGTTATATAATAGGTTTATGTAAAAACTTTTTAGTATAACAAGTCTCTCACAAATTTTAAAGTTGATGGCAGTACAAAAAATCACCAAAAGGTTTCACACTGGAATTTTCTCAAATGATGGGAATGCTAAAAACAACAATACAATAATATATACAGAAACATACTATTATGAACGCCGTAGTTAAAACACAAAAAGAAATGGACAATAATTGGTATATATATGTCGCATTCAAATATTTGT